>VMDR010011686.1:0-28002 GCA_007922815.1 Macrotus californicus | reverse complement strand
ATTTGACAAGTGCTGTGCCAGGACTTTCTGATGGATTGCCAGGTACAATATTCTTAAAGAATTCCATATCAATACGATGACGATAGGCTTTTAACTACACAGGCTAACAAAAGGTTTTTTATGATTTGAAAAATTTTAAATTCTTAAAGTGCCATAAAAATTAAACTACATTTTTTATATGTTGAACAAAGTTATTTGAAAGGGCAAAATTTGATTTTCCTGGTAAACTAGACTATATGGTTAACACTTACAGAATATGAATCATTTTTTATTTAGGATTTCTTTAAGGAATATAACAGGGATTTCCTGGTTATTTTTCTTTTGCTCCTCTGAATCCATTTTTCATCCTATTTGCCTCGCTGCATACTGTACCATCCAAGCTCTCTAGCTTCTGGTCGGATTTGGCCAATGGGAGGTACCAGCACAAGTTTAGAGAGTGGGAGAAAAAGAGACAAGGGTTTATTTCCACTCCTTTGAGGGGCTACATTTTGGCAGTGGCGGCATTTCTTTATTTATAGTCACAGCCTTTGTTATGCCCCTTATAAATTATAACTCTTATTGAGCTCCTTCCCCTGGTCCTTTAGGCTTAAGGCTTCCCATTATTACCAGTCCTTACCTGCTTTACCATTGCTTGTTGGTTCCCTTAACCTTTACCATATCTGAATAAATTGTTCCTTTATTAAGCTTTTTTTATTCTCTTGGAGTGTGCCATCTTTAGTGCTACAAGGAGAGGCAATCAATCAGCCAGTGTGTAAGGACTGCCTGCTGGGCCGACACTGTCAAGACATATAATACATGATCCTGCTCCTGAGACACTCGCAGTCCACTGAAGGAGATAAAACCAGCACACATGAAGCATTAGAAAACACTACTCATCTGAGGAGAGACATTTGGGTTTTTGCTACTCAGCAACCATTCACTCTTCTGATAACCATACCCTGATTTTCCTCTTCTATTCCTCTCTGCCAGTGTCTTTTAGGTAGAGTGGACTACACTCTCACCATGAGTAAATCATGTGAATCAGGTCTTACTTACTGAATTCCTCTGGCCCCGTGTCCTAATCAGAGCCAATGAAATATTAGGAGACTATTGCTGGCACTTGTGGGAAAGAGGCTTGCACTCTTCCACTGAGATTGCTAAGAGTAAGGATTGTGTGAACTGGAGCTGCCAGGAGCCACCATATGGAGCCTGAGAATGAAGCCAACACAGAAGACAGAGCCAAGAGATGAAGCGGAATAGAATTCTAATGACATTGCTTAAGCCCTTGGATCAACCTATGCTTTGAGCTAAATATATCACTAGTTCTTCAGTTATGTGAGCCAATAGGCAATGTAGTGTCTCTTTCTCTCCCCCCCTTTATTTCTCTGGCTCTTGCTCTCAATCTCTTTCTCTCCCTTCACCCCCACATAAGTCAGTTTGAGTAGTGTTTTTTATTTTGTCACCTGCAACTAAAATAGCTCTAACAATTCATGAATTGGTAACAAGAGTGGGGATTAGTAAGAGAAAGATTTTAAAATGTTGAATCAGTTGATTCAGATGAGGCCCTACCTATACTGGACTAGGGATTCAATAGAAAAATAGTAGGTTAAATTGGCACCTGTTGTACATTAAGATTAAGAATATATGCTTATCAGGTATGAAATGTAAAAGGGCCTGATATTAAAAGGTCAGATACTAAAGTACATCAGCTATTACATATTGCCTTTTAGTAAGGTCCTATAAGAAAGATTCAAGTTTAGGATTGAACTTGATTTATTTAAGGCAGAGAAGAAAATATAACTAATTTGTTATGAATGACTATTTATGCTTATGACAAAAACTTTAATAATCTGGAGCCATTAAGGGTTAGAAAAGCCCCAAGAGACTGTTAAAGCCAATGAAGGCAAGAAATGGATAGGCTTGGCATTTGGGAGAAGACTGAACACATGCAGGCCTCTCTCAAGTAATTCCTTCCTCTCTGGCCATTGTTAGATTGTTCTTAATTTCAATGTCTCTGGTTGTATTTTGTTTGCTGATTTCTTTTGTTGATTATGGGGAGGGAATAGTGGGGGGAAGGGTTTTCAAGAACCACTATGGAGGACACATGGACATAACCAAGGGGGAGGGTGGGAGCAAGGGAGGGAGGTGGGATTTGCTGGGGTGGGGGGAGAGTGGTGAGGGGAAAATTCAAACTGTGATTGAACAACAATAAAGTAATTAAATAAATAAATAAATAAATAAATAAATAATTCCTTCCTGCTTAGAAAAGTAATGATTACCTCTTTCTGTTCCTTCCAGCACCGCTGCACCCTCCATCTTCTCCCTCCCTCTTGAAAGAGCAGTAGCTATTGTTTCAAATATACCTCAGACAGAAACTGAAATGGAGGCCATTACGCTAGGAGAGTATCAAGGTCTATTACTAAAAGACAAAAACCCCTATATTGGAATCTAGATGCAAAGATTGAAGCTTAAGAAGATCTCTGGCTGTGGAGCTTTTTTTCTCCCATGGATTTGGCCAGATGTAAATAGACTGGAAGCTTACCAAGAACTAAAGGAAAAATTGTATTGTGAGAGAAACCCTAAGTCTGGAGAACAAAGACTAAGTCCAATATCAGTACATCTGGTCTTCTACAAGGTCATTTAGTTACCCAGACACCTTCTATCTTGTGGCTCTCTTGTGATTATTCTCCAGGGTTACAGGGGGCTTTCAATGCAGCCAGAGGAGGACAAAGAGACTGGAGAAGTCATAACATTGTTCTTAACCACATTGGCAAAAAGTGATTCACGTTATGTCCACTCATTTTCCTAAGGAGATAGTTAGTCATCTGACTTTATCAAGAATAATGAAGCTGAGAAATGTAGTCCCTAGCTATGAAGCTACTTCCTAGCAACAGCTCTACATAACAGAAGAGAATCACAACTATTTGGTAGTAAAAGTGAGTTATGTCTGCCATAACAAGTGATTTTACAACCCCCACTGTATCAGGAAGCAGAATACTGAGGAGGTATAGTCCCTAGAAGGATTATCCTCCTCATGGTCCATTACAAACATGGCATGAAGAAACAATGAATGAGAGATTCTCCAAGAGTAGAACATATGGCAGCCAGATGGGTTGATCAAAGAACTTTCTCCTCTCTCATGGTAAGAAGCCCTTGCTATTCCTGTCCAGCTAGATATGATATATACTATGAATTGGAGACCACTGTGTGCTCACCATTAGTCATTTTTCCAAATAGGAGTTTTCATTGTAGTTGTTCTTTTCTTTTTCTGTCATTATATTTTAAGTATTTTGTAGCTAATTTTATCATGCAGTCTTAGATTGCTACAATATAATGAACTATATTGCTGCATGATAAAAAACATTTATTACCTTACTATCCTGAACTTGGAGTTATCTGGAATAACTAGATGAAACTTCGGATCATCTCTCTCTGGGGAGGACGTGAATACATTTTTTGGTGGCAAAAATATTGTTGCATTGAGTAGGAATAGACATTTTTTAAAGGCATATGTAGAGGAATAATGGGTATATCAAGAGAAGAACAGGAATGTGTGGTATGACTGCTGTACCCGTTATCCAGGACATATCCACCATTCCTCCGATAATCATACTCCTATTTTCCTAAGTGGAATCACCTTCTTGTGCCATTCATGTGTTACTGATAGACTCAAGTCCTGGAATGGGCTTGTGAATCAGTCTAGGCCAACCTGAGCATTTCATTCTCTTGGAAACTGTGATTGACTTAGGAATGGGCACTTGACCTTTGCTGGTAGTGTGATCTTAGAGCTGCTGGTTGTCATTTGTGGAGCTTGAGAATGAAGCCCACAGCAATCTTGATGACATAATTTGAACCCTTCCTCCAAGCCATATCTAACAAAACTTTCTTGAACTTTTCAGTATGTGAGGCAATAAATTCCCTTCTCTTGTAAGCCAATTTGAATTAGATTTTATGTCACGAGCAACCATGGATCCTTACTGAATCAATTCTAAGTTGTGTACGAGTAAATCCATAAACATATATACATAGGAATAAATGAACATGAATATAATTGAGGGACAGACCTAACTAAATCTGAACGGGTAGAGTGAAGGATGATTCATAGGATAAGAGGGAACTAGATTGGGGCAAGAGCTTGAAAATTGGTCGGAACTTAAATTTAAATTTAATAGCCATGAAATGATCAAAGCGAGAAGAGATGTGATAAAAGTGAAGATTTAGAATGATTATTCTGACAAGTTAGATTAGAGCAAAGAGAGAAGGAAGTCAAAAAGACCTTAGAGCAACTGTTGAACTAGCCCTGGATGGCAGCTTTCAAGGGCTTAGATAGAGAGCATGAAGTAGAGACAGAGGAAGTGATCTGACAAGAGACATTTTAAAGGATAAACCAAAGGCCCTAATGACTGATTGGGTAAAAGGAACAAAGAGATGGAACAGTCAACAATGACATTCGAATATTCAAGCTTTGGTGGCAGGGAGAGCACTAGCATCAGTGAGAGAGAAAGGACATGATTTTGGTGACAGGGAGATTGGTTTTGGACTTGCTGAAATTGAGGAGATGGCAGGACATCCAATAGAAATGTTAATTATGTACTTGAAGATGTGAATATGCAACTTGGGACAAAGGTGACGTTAAAGATAAGGCTCTGCACAAAAGAAACCTGAAGTTCAGAGGGTGAGAGGAAAGCAGAAATTAATATTACAGACCAGGAGGAAAAAGTGGCATCCAAAATTAAGTGGATCTAGTGCTTGGTGGAGACACATAAAGGGAGCCAGGATACTTTAGTACATAGAAAGTTTCAAATGATATTAAAAGCAATGCTAAGCTCATACATACCCTGGTCTATATGGCACTGGATTAACCAGCCCATCTCCGACTGTTCCTCCTGTTCATTGTACGACATTTGCGTTGGCCTCCTTGCTTTCTACTGATTCAAACTCACCACTCTTTGGCCTCAAGAGCAAGTGAAACGTCCTTCCCCCAGGCATTTGCTTGGCTTTCTCAGACCACTGTTTAAATGTAGCTTCATCGAAGAGGCCTTTCTAGATCAACTTGCCTAAAATATAAAATAACAAACCACTCCCACCTGCATCCTTGTCTGTCCTACTACCCCACCTTATCTTCATAGCACTTATCACCACACAACATAATATTGTAGATCTGTCTGTTTGTAAACGTATTGTCTGCCACCCCCACGGGAGAACGTGTAATGAGATTCTAGAACAGTTTGTGTTATTTACTGATGTATCCATGGTAAGTACAACAGAGATGGGCACACAGAAAACGCCCATAAAATCTTGTTTGATGATGAATGAATGAGTGAAATGCAGTAAATGAGATGAAAAAAATTCAAGAGGGTTGAGTTAGTCAGTTAAATTCCTGGAACATTCCTATGGTTTCAGCCAAAAATTATGCTGAAGGCTCCCACTTCTGCTCCATTTCCCAAAGCAAAGGGAATTAGGGAAGTTTGCTACTGCTAAAGCAAGGCCTTGGGATACTTTCTTGGATGATTCTGATAAGAGGGCTATTTTCTTCTGAGTTAACCCTTTGGTAAGAGACATCTCCAATCCTGGATTTGACAGGCTTCTTTTTCCATCCTAGCTCCAAGTAGAGTCTCTGAGAAAGGAAGTGGTATTGTTAGCACAGAGTCTCAAGGTCTGACCCATTCTTACTAAATGCTGTTCTTGCTAAACGTTAAAATACAGGGCACTATTCAGCAGACCAGCTGTAAACAGATGAACTTAACAGAAACTCAACCCTAAGAATGTAGCCAATATGAAGAAATCAACTGAAATTGACCAAATAGTGTATATAAGCAATGACTAAGCCTTCCTTCCAAGAGGCAGAGCTTTGAATATGAATCCCTTGTCTCCTTTATTTGCTGCATTTAAATAAAACTACCTTGTGACAACCACTTCTCTTGAACAGAGCATCCTAAGCTGCGAAACCCTTGAGTTCACTAACAGTGCTGGCTGAAAGACCCAAAGGTTCCGAAAGATTTCTCTTCCCGTGAATCAGCAAACAAGTGATTTTCAGAATGATGACAACTTGGGGGGACAAGTGTCACATGGCAGGTAGAAAAGGGCACCAGGGGCAATCTCCGTTGCCACCCAGCTTTCCACGGCCGCCGGTACAGAATCAAGCACGCCAACACTTCAGGGAACAGTGGTGCTTTCACCAAGTTTCCCTGCCCAGGGGGCTACGCCCCGACCTCTCCTCTTCTCCCCAGCCACCTCTCCCAAGCTGCAGGATCAGCCTCCGATTTCCGCTGATCCTGATGGCAGGGAGCCCGGAATCCAATTACTTTTCCCAGGGGAGCACCATCCATTCCGCTGGCCGCGAAGGGCGAGCGGGGGTCGAGAAGCCGCGGAAGCCGAGCCTCCCCCACCGCCCGCGGCCTCTGTGCCCGACAGCCCCGGGCGGGGCGAGGCCAGCCCAGAAGGGGCGCGCGACGCTGCCTCTGGGACTATTTGTCCTTCCGCGCGCGGCCCTATGGCCGCGGCGCCGGCGTCGTCCCGGCTGAGTGGCAGATTAGCCGAGGGCTTTCCCCGCCGCGCGCCCCCGGCCAATCGGCGCCGCGCCGGCCCTGCTCGAGGGTCGCGCACACCCACAGCCTCTAATCCACGCCTCACACGAACGTCCTGCCCCCGCCCCGCGCACGCTCCCCGCCCACGCCGCCGGCGGGGCCGCACGCGCGCGTCTGCTCCGGGCCTTCCACAGGTCGGACCTGGCCGCGGGCCCCTTGGCCCCTCGGCGCCGCTCTCTAAAGTGAAAGTGAAATGAGGGCAGGAGGCCGCTGGTCTGCGGAAGGGTAACTAGCGCCGTGTCACGTTTTCACTGCTGCTCCCCTGCCGTCCAGCCTCGCCTCCGCGCCTGGAGGACGAGGGGGCCATTGCTCCTGCTTCTTCAGAGACCGGGTGGAGAACTCCTTCAGTTTCCTTGAAGTGTTCTCTAGCAAGAGGATCTTAAACTGGCGGGTTTCTCACGGGCTTTTTAGCTGCGGTCAGAACACTTGATACAGCCCCTCTCCATCTGGACGAAAAAAAAAGAAAGCTACAGTCTCCTGCACACATTGTCAGACTTACGAGACTACAACTGACCTACACGCTCGAAGGAGAAAGTGCTCTATTGTGCCTTGTTTTGTCTTTTGAATGCATCCTCCTGAGACCGTGCTGACCCGCAGGCCCATGGCTGTCCCGAGCGTGATTGACATGCGTGATTAGCAGGCTAGTGAGAGAGAACCAGGGAAATTGCTATCAAAACAATTACATACAGGGACATCAGGACAATGGCTTGAGAGCCCCTAGGGACTCACTGACCATCCCAGCTCTGCCACGGGTGCCCTCTGGGGCCGAGGCCGAGTCAGATCATCTCTTTGTGTCTTCCTTTCTTCCTGATAAGTTAAAACTATTCTTAGCGCTTCCTATCTCAAAGTATGTTATAAAAATAAACGTAGATAACATTGAAGGGTTTGTTTTTGGGAGGAAGGTGGTGGAGATTGAAAGATACTTTCTGAACGTAAGATACTGTGAAAGGAAGCCGTTTGATCTGCAGCCCATAACCTGGTCGCAGCAATTACATTTAACATACATGTGTTGAAACTAACTGTAGATGTGGAGTTCTGCACTGGGTGCTGTGTGGTCTCTGCAGGGGTCACACCACACTAGTGCCTGCATTCTCAGACCTTCTCCCGTGCCTGTGCCGGTCCCCATCCCTAAGTCTTGGACATTTTCACTCTTTCTGCTGGAAGGCCACAGAGCACTGCTAGGTATAGGTACAGAATGGTGCTGTGGTTGGGGCTTTCCCCTTGAGCCTAAGTTGCCACTTGGGGTTCTGACTTGTCTGGGTATCTGTGGAACTGATGAGGCAAGGGACTGATGAAGCCTGTTTACTGGAGTAACTGACGAGCTTTCTCAGACAATATGTCCTTGATGAAGGAGCCAAATGCAACATGCTTGAGCCAGGAACAAAGACTAACTCTCAAGAAGAGGGAGGTCCTTTTGTGTTCAGTGTTGTGTCTCTTGGCCCTGAGTCCAGTAGCAGTGGGGAAGGGGGGAAAAATGGAAGGAGGCTATGGGTGAAAGCTGAAATATGTTTCAAAATTTTCAAATCCTACATTTCACATTCATAACACATGTTCTCATCTTTACTAGAAAAGACCAGGCTATCATCAAAAGTGCAAGCAACAGAAAACCTCACTAGAGGTGGCTTTTGAAAAATAAGAAATTTATTATTTCACGAAATAAGAAGTTTGAAGGAAAGTGCTTTCTGAATTACTTAATTGAATAACTCAAGGATGTCATCGAGGACTCAAGTGGATTTCTTCTTTCCGCTCTGCCATCCTCAGATGATGCTAATCTCTTCTGCCATCTCCCTTCAAGGCTGCACCATAGTTTCTGCGTTTCTTGGCATCAAATGCAGTCAGGAACATCCGGCAAAGAGGGAAATTGTCTGCCTCCTCTTTCTGTCTCTGTCTGTCTCTCTCACAACAAAGGAAGGGTAATCCTTTCCAGAGGTCTCTAGCAGAACTGAGTCTGATTGGGAAGAATTGTGTTACACATACATCCTAAACTAATTACTTATAAAAAGAATGATGCTAAATATAACCTACCTCTCATTCTGGGGAGAAAAGTCACCTTCCATGAGCACACTGGAAAGTACAATCCAAATAACATGAAATTTTGCAGGAGAAAAAAAGAGGAAAAGTGGTTGTGGTTTAGGCCTCAAAGGGTCCCTTCATCTGTTCTCTCCTCTGCATCAAAATGTTTCATATCTACTCTCCATCACTTCTAAAATTTCCTATCTTCCTCCATGTTCTCTCAATGAGGAGATGATCCAGTTCCATTTCAAAACCTGGCCCTCCATCTGTCTACCTACCTAAGACCTTGCTTTTGTCTTAGTCCCTCACAGTGGTCCCTAAACCATCCGAAGTTACCAGCAGGCTGTTCCACCTAGCACTCTGTTAGTGAGAATCAGAGGAGATCGAAAGGCCCCTTTGTCGTCCCAGGAAAATCCAGATTGGAAGATGCAAGACCTTGTCCACATCCTATCCAGAGAGGCTGGGGTAGGAACAGGAATGGGAAGGTAAGGACCAAGGGCAAGCTTTATTCTTTCCTAACAGGGTTCTATACCCAGAGCTTCTCTGTCTGCCTCAGTAATGTGGGAGTATGTGTGGTATCCTCAGCTACTTTAGCTTCAGACTGCTTCCATTTTGCCCTCTCCTTCCCCGTCAGTACTGATCCAAAGATTAGGCCCCACCCTTTCTCTGAATTACAACTTGGAGGAACTTTGATAGTGGCTTAACTTGAGCCTGAAATTTGGTCCATTCCTTTCCTATGCTTATATCCATTTCTCTTTTCATTTAACAGATATTGAGCATTAACTCTCTTCCAAAAACTGTGTTGTGTGCTAGGGGACATTGGTAAATAAGTCAGAGTTCTCTGCCCCCGATGAATTTAATTCACGCTTTGGTGGAGGAACTTCGGCGTGAAATTCCAGGTTATGTTATAGCAACTGGAATGGGAAGAAAATTTAAAAGCAAGGTCCAGTCATTAGCTCTATACAGCATAGCCCATGTTTTATTCCTTTAAAAAAGTACCATCATTAGTCTAAATTATTTTGATCTTTACACAGCTCATATCACATCTTTTCACAGAGGCTTTTGTTTCAGACAATTACAGTTTCCAACAATATAAACACCGTGTAGGGCAATGAACTTGTGGTACAGTACATTTTATTAATAACATGCCTTGTCAGCTGAACAGGCTAGGCTATGGATGGATGAATACAGCAGAAATGAGCCTGTATCTGATGCAAGTTTATGTATCATCAGAGTTGTTAGCATATCTCTGTTCACAGCCAGGAAGCTGCCAGATCATATTCAGCAGAATGGTGTATAGATACATTGTCAGGAGATAAAAATATTTACTGTAACATACCTTTCTTTGGCTATACTTGCCTGAGGATGTATAGTAAAATCAAATTTTAAAATTCACCTAGGTTATTAGTCCCATTTCATTTTTAGTAGAAACTAGGTTCTCCGAAAAATGCTACACTGTATTGAATACATCAAACTGCTCATATGTTTTCTACCAATAGTACTTCTGCCTGAAATGGTATCATGGACCCTCAGTGTCTAATTTATCTTGACAGTGTCTGAAGTGGAAGTAAACCAGTTCCGACTGCAGGTCCTGAAATATGAGTCAGAGAAGGGGGTTACAGCCGAAGTGAAATGAGAGCATTTAAATGAAATGTGAACTGTAGTCAATCTGAATGAATTCCCTTAGCACCTCAGTCCAGGAAAGAACCTGTATGGTTTTTAATCCTCGCTTGACTCATGACAAAGTGCATGACCCTGAACAAGTCAGTTAATTAATCTCCATGTCCCGGTGTCCCCATTTTTATGATAGGGTTAATAAGACCTGTAATGCACCTACACTTGGAGTTCAGAAGAAAAGAGAATTGCACTCTTTTTGAAATGTAGCTGATAATTATCAATCAATTATCAACAGAAATTTATTGAGCCTTGCACCCACCCATCTCATATGGTAAAGAAATCATTAAGTGCTGAAGAAATCTTCATTATATGAATGAATGAGAAAGCGAATCAATGAGCCAACTACTGCATGCCAGGCCCTGTGCTGTGGAAGACCCAAGATGCATCCCTGACTTTAAGGAACAAACTTTCTAGTGAAATAAGACATGCATAGATTAAAAGATACTTAACAATTAAGGTGTGAAATGCCAGATGAATGTTAAGGTTCATCATCTTCAAACTAGAATTTCCAGATTCTCAGCTTCATTATGAATTCTTCCCTAAAATTGACTTTATTGAGAATATGCCTATCGTTTTGTTGCATAGAAGTATTAGAGATGTTTAATAAAAGAAACATAGAAATATATTTCATTACAGTAATATTCTATAAGGAAATGTAATTGAAATATCTGTTCAGGGGGAAGGAGAAAGATATAAAACTGTTATATTACTTCTTTTTATATTTGTACTGAGGTGTAACATCCATACAGTAACATGCACAGACAACCACCTAAATCAAGATCTAGGTGATGCACCTCCCAACCATGACCTTTCAAAGTTATTCTTCTTTTTTACCCACCTCAGACAACCATTATTCTAACTTCTTAGGCTTATAGTACCATAAAATACTATAGAGTTATGTAAATGGAATTATATCCTTTGTGCCAGGGTTCTTTTGTTCAACGTTATGTGTGTATGATGCACCCATTGTTGCATACATCAGAATCCATCCTTTTGAATTGTTGCAAAACAGCTATTTTTAAAGTGGTTTTTCTTCAGTTTTTGGTTATTGTGAATAAAGTTGCTATGAATATTCCTGTATGTGTCTTGTGGAGGACCACTACACTACTTTCTCTCCGATACCTGGGAGTGATATGGCTGGATTTTTTGTGCCTTTTAAAAGTGATAGTGGGCATCAAATCTCTATTGCATTTAGGTTCCATTGGATACATTTTAGAGAACATTTTATAGCCTTGGCAGGTGTGCTTCACTTGGTTGGAGCATCATCCTATAAACCAAAAGGATCACAGGTTCGATTCCCCGTGAGAGCACATACCGAGTTGCTGGTTCAGTCCCTGATTGGTTGGGTGGTGTGTGAGAGGTCCCCAGTCAGGGCATGTAGGAGAGGCAACTGATGCATGTTGCTCTCCTTCTCTTCCTCCCTCCCTTGCCCTCTCTCTAAAATCAATAAACATGTCCTCTGGTGAGAATAAAAAAAAAAAAACCAAAAACATTGTGTAAGAGGCTTATTTAGAATGCTAATATTTACAACATATAGAATGTTTATTCTTTGCATTTATTTAAACTTAAGGTGAAAAATTTTAGATATCAATTTAAGCATGTGCATGTGTGAGGGCATATACCATCTAAATACATTATATTAGGAAGTATATGAGGAAAGTGTTTTGAAGACCACTAGACAGTAGACCCTTTAGGAGTTCAGAAAAAGAACAAGATAATTGAGGATAAGGGAGGTATGTTTCTCTCTCCCTCCTCTCCTCCTCATTTTGCTCTTGTCCTTGTTACTTATCCTGTCACCTGACAAATATTTACTCAGCAACTATTATATGCCAAACACTCTGCTAGGCATTGGGATATAGCTGTAAACAAGATAGACTATAGCTGTGACTCATAGTCTAGTGAGGGATACAATCACCATGAAAACAAATAACTGAAATGACTACAGATTTCATTAAATATCCCAAAGGAAACAAATGAATCTTATGATAAGGGATTGTGGTGGCATTGACTATTATGGAGTGTGGTTATGGTGGCCTCATGTTGGGCGATCCAACTGTGCTTAGAGGCAAGAGGAGAGCATGCTAGGCAGACAGTCTCATACTGAGAGCATTAACAGGACTTTGAAGAAGAAAGAGCTTGGAATGTTCTACAAATGGAAAGCAGGATACTGTGATGGGATTGCAGTCAGACTTGAGTATTTTAAAGAAGTTATGACATAGTCAACTCTTGAAAATGTCTATACACAAAATATATAGTTAATATAAACTATATAATAAGGTAATAATAAAATTTGGAGCATATACTGATGTTCATCTTTGGGAAGTGATAAAAGTGAATGCATCTTCTTTTCCACAAGAACAGGAGACAGGGAAGGAAGGTTCAAGAAAATAAAACAAGTTAAATTCGTCTGCATCAGCACCAGCACTGCTGTCATCCTGGCAGGACAGTCAGCCCGTTGAGGGAAAGAATGTGTCTTGTTAATTTTTGTATGTCCAGTGCCTAGCATTGTGCTTGGTAAAGAAGATGCTTAATGCATGTGTGCCGTAAGGGATAGAAAAACAGAATTAACATTTATTTAGTACTAATCTCTGTGCTGGAGCCAATTAAGCAAAATTAAAAGACTAATAAAGTACAGGAAAAACTGCAACATGCACAATAGCCAATAGGTTGATATACTTAATAGACTTTTAAAAACTAGCATATTGGTTAAAGCACATTTTCTGGTATGAGGAAGGTATACTGCTTTGAGGGCAAATTAGTGATTGAGTGTGTGTTTTAGTTGGCCAAGGGGAGCCAGAACATGAGGGGGTGGGGGAAGAGAGAGAGAGAGAGAGGGAGAAGAATGTCATGGATCTCTGATGTCTGTGAAGCTTGTTCCTAATCTGGTGCCCCTAAAGCTGACCTTCAGATGTTCCCTCACCACGTTTGTTCTCTTTTTCTGGTCTCATACTGAGAGTGCAAATATAAATAGAAGAGACACATCCCTCCCAAAGTGTCCAGCTTCAGAGAAAAGGACAAAGTCCTGAGTAACCTGTTAATTGAATGATGACTTACTACCTTTTGAAAAACTTTGTGCTGACACAAGCATATTGTATATATTTATTACCATCATTTTATTCATTCCATGATATGCTTCTCTTAATTTTAAGGAGGAAATGAGCTAATTTTGTGCTACATAAGTTTTCCTTCTTTAACCAAGCTAATTTTTGATAAGTTCATCCATTTAACATAACTGGTTACCTAGTATGTGCCACTGGCCCAGAGGCAGCAGACACAGCAGGGGTGAGTAAAACAGGCCAAGTCTGTGACTTCATAGAGCCTTTATTCTATATGGAAGGGGGGTAGGACAAACAGGTAATTAAATAAATTATATAACATAATGTCAGATAGAGATAAATATTATGAGGAAAAATAGAGCAAGGAAAGGAGCTCAATTAATGTGTGTTCAATGTAGGGAGAAGCAAGAAGGAGCAAAGGATGATGGGTAGAGCTCATCTCCAGTCAACAACGTCATTGCCAAGAGGACTCTGACCCTACCCATCCTCACAGTTCCCAGGTTGATTTCACTTCATCAATGTTCAGGCAAAATCGATTTTGTCAGGGAAAGACCTAGAAATCAAATGGCAATATAGATGGTAATAAATGCCTAGAAATAAAAATGTCTCAAATGTCACCAGTTCCCACCTGTGCTTTCCAATTTGCTGACAAACCAACAGCTGAAGTAAAAGGGGAAGGCACAGTACCAAGTGCTTTAGACAACAATAAGATGGTTTGTTTGAAGGAATAGAAGATATTTGTCTAATCAATAAGATTTGAAAAAAAAGCAACCCTCAGAGGACTAGGGCTTATACCGGTGTTAAACTGATTTTGTTTATGCAGGTGTCCTTGAACAGTTTCTTACCAAGATTACCAGTGACAAACTAATACCAAAGCCAACAGTTAATTTTCTCTCCTAATATTAATCTGCATTTATTCCAAAATGTTCTTTCCTCCCCTTCTTCCTTCTTTTCTCTACTCTCTATGTGTATTTTATGTAATCTCATCAAGAGCTGTGGCTTAATAAACTATCTATATGCTGATGACCTTAATTTATATATTCAACCTTGTTTTCTCACCTGAGCTCTGGGTTAGTGTATCTAACTGATTACTTGATGTCTCCACTTCTATTTCAAATTAAAATAGTTAAAATAGAAAATTTGATTTCCATCTGTCTTCTCCAATATGGACTTCCCTAAATCTTTTCCATTACACTTCTATTGTTTATCCTATTGTTTGGTACAAACATCTTGATTTCTCACTTTAGTTCGTACCCTCCATCCAGTACATCAGTAAATGTTATTGGCTCTAATTCCAGATTATATCTGGACCACCCATTTCTCATCATCTCCACTTCAATAGTCTTAGTTAAAACAAGTCATTGTATCTTGCTTAGTCTATTGCCAGAATGTCATAACTAGTCTCCTTCCTCAGTGCAGGGGAGCCAAGGCTGCTGGGCTGAGGGAGTTGAGGCCCTGTTGTGAGCACGAGGCTCAGAGTAATGGTGTCTGCATTGGAAGGATGATGGTGGGGTGGGCACTGGGTCCAGGCTGGGGTCTGCGTGGTCACTGAGGGACTGTGAATTTCCTCCCCACAGACCTGCACTGCTAATAGATTACTCAGCAGAAACTATAAAAAGCAAAATGCAGCAATCAGGAACCAGGAAGAAAAACCCCTTTCTCCTGCAATGTCCCTCCCGTGCTATCTACTGATAAAGTTTAACACATGCTCACTGTACGGAGAAATGTTGCAGAGCAGGTCCTGTAGGGTGAATATAGAGCTCAGAGGCAATAAATTGATAAGTGGTCAATTTCTTTCATAATATAAATCTTAACTAGCTTCACAAATCACCTTAGTATAAGGCTTATTAACTTCATTTCTAGGGTTATTCATAAATTATTTATGGAACTGGATTTTAAATTTAGAATGTACAATTTCCATGTCTATGTTTCCATTCTTATGTCAAATTTCTTCTGTGAACATCATTGATACAATTGATAACAACACCAAAAGAAAAATCCAAAGCAATGTATGCCAGAAGTGGAAAAAAGATGCGTAGGCACCAAATACCTTGGTCCTTAAGGCCACATCTAGCAATACTTGGTGTCCGAGCACGGACATCAATGCTTGATAGTTAGATGGATTAATAAAATGTTTCTTTCAAATTGATATTCTCCAAGGGATAAGGGTCTATATACTTTATTCTGTGACTTGCTCTTTAAGAGCAGAACTAGTCTTTTCGCCCAAATTAGTTTATCACAATAGCTACCCAGCAAAAAACAAGTCTCTAAGGGAAAGATAAGGCTTGAGGGAAGATTTGGGACAGGAGGTGTTACGGACTAAATATTTGTGTTCCCCCAGAAGTGACATGCTGAAGCCCTAACTCCCAATCTATATATGGAGATGGGGCCTCTAAGAAAGTGATTAAGGTTAATTAGGTCATAAGGGTGGAGCTCTGATCTGATGAGATTAGTGTCCATTTAAGAAAAAATACCAGGAACTTTTGCTCCACGGCCCCCCCCACCCCCCATGCACTATTGAGAAAAGGCCATAGTACACTGCAATCCGCAGGGAGAGCCCTCATCAGACACAAACCCTACCAGCACATTGATCTTGGACTTCCAGTCCACAGAACTGTGAAAAAATAAATTCCTGTTGTTTCAACCACCCAGTCTCTGGTATTTTGTGAGAGCAGCCCTCTCAGTAAGAATAAAAGGTACTGTCTGGAAAAGGCAAGCTCAAAGGATACTTGTGGGTATTGCAGTGGGGGAAGAGACAAGGAAAAAAGGGAGAGTAGAGGAACAGCAAAAACAAATTTCTTTCACTATGGTACCATTGAGCTTAAAACAGGACTTTTTAACCAATGAGATCAGGGTATCCTGAAAATGTATTAACACCCTCACCTTTTCCTACTTGGCTATAGGATCGATTGTTTTTTTTTAAGTTTCATCTGAATATAAGTCTGTCACAGTTTTCAAAGTAAATATCATAAAAGCTTAACTCGGAGAAGTCAAGAAACTAGTTTTCGTTACTACGTAGAGTACAAGACCTACTCTCAACCATTAAGCCTCTTTTGTGTAGAAATGGTACCTCACAGGCTCATCTGGCTTCTCTCAGTAAAGAGGAAAGTGAAAATTATTTGAGTTTAAAAGGACTTCTCTACAGAAAAACTCAGTACAATGTATAGAGATATCTGTGTGAGTGCACATGAGTTGTATGATTCAGGATTAAATTCTCAGTAGTATTCTGATGCAGTTAGCAAGTGCTCAGTCAGGGCAGTGAATGATCAAATATGCTATGCAGTAAATAAAGCCCAAAAATTAAGCTTTGCCCCAACTCTGTTTCCTGTGTATGGTTTTCCCCAAGACATCCTTACTGTGTCTCCTCATGAAGCTGTGGCCAGCTGAGTAATGCATCCTTTAATTTATTTTCCCTCCTTTCCTGCCTTATTTGCTCACTTCCTTACTCCAAATGGCCTCAGATTACAAACTTCCCAATGAGGTGCTAATACTCAGATTTCCTCAGGCTCCTTTTTCTAGATAATCCAAGCTAAAACAGTGCCCCAAACAGTATAGAAATGAGTGCTTAAAAGATATTTTATAAAAATAAAACATACATATTTTATAAATAAATTTAGGCAAACTTTGCTTTGGATACAGAAATGTGAATAGTTGTCCTTTGGTAAAACTAAGAATTCTTGGCAATAAAGAACCCTAAAATTCAGGTTTTAAAAAATATGACACATATTTTTGAAGAATACTTCCTTTTGTATAGAATGTTTATGTTTGGGATTTGTCTGATGTTTCCTCGTGATTACATTTAAGTTACATGTGTCTGGCCAGAGTATTACAAAGTGATATTGTATCTTCCTTAGGGCATTGTATGTAGAGGTACAGGATGTCCATAATATTATTTTATTAGTGATAATAATTTGGATCATCTGGTCAAGGTTGTTAATGCACTTTTTGCATGTATACTTAAAAATCTGTATTTTTCCCATTTATAACTTCATCATCACTTGACACCACTGTAACCCTGTAGCAGGCTTCATTATTACTGCCTCATGCTCCAGCCCCTCACGACTACAAACCAAAATGTATTCACCACAGAGGCAAGGGTTATTGTCTGTTTTATTCACTAGTGCAAATATTCCCACACATGGCATAGTACCTAGCACATATTTACTGAATGAATGAATAAAAAGATAATTCAGATTTGTAAAAAGTTTAATAACAGAATTTATTATAATAAAACTTCTTTATGACAAAACATTATTTTTTAATTTTATTTTTCAATTACAGTTTACACTCAATATTATTTTGTATTAGTTTCAGGTGTACGGCGTAGTGGTTAGACAAGCATGTACTTTACAAAGTGGTTCCCCTGATATTTCTAGTATGCATCTGGCACCACACATAGTTATTACAATATTATTGACTATATTCCCTATGCTGTACTTTATGTTCCCCATGACTATTTTGTAACTACCAATTTGTAGTTATTAATCCCTTTACCTTTTACACCAAGCCCCCAACACTCCTACCTCTGGCAACCATCAGTCTGTTCTCTGCATCTATGAGCCTGTTTCTGTTTTGTTATGATAAAACGTTATTAAAGCCGTACTACTTCAGCAGTCTGTGGTTATAGGATATAAGAATAGGACAGAAAATATATGATTAAGCATAATGTTAAATTCCTTCTCTCCCACCTCCACACTTTAGCCAATACATTTAACCAAAACTATCAGTTGCAAAACTAACCAATTCAGAATGCATTGCAAATTTCCCTTGTCACTCTCTGGAAATAATATTATTAACAATTAAATGGCTAAAAGTGGGTCAAAGGAGGAGGCATGAAAGGGAGAAGATGAATGTTGCAAGGACACCTCTAGACTGTACTCACCAGCATTGAACTGGGTCATGTACAACAGGCCTTACTTTGCATGGTTCTGACATGCACCATTTCCAGTTCCCATGGTTTAGTTAAATAACCCAGGCTTCCAGCATCAGAGTACACATTTCAGTTACCGTGGTTCAGTTCATTGCAGTTATTGCATAAAGTACAAACTTTATTGCTAGCTCTTCAGTCCACAAATCACACTATGTAAATACCAGATGCATATCATGATCAGTGACAAATCACGTCACTTCTTTCAAAATCCATCAGTGATTGGTCACTCTGCATCTGTTATTCATTTCACATACAGGGATAGCAGAAGAGTGTAGTTGTGTTCCCATCTTGTCTACCAGGGACAAAAATTCATGTGACATTTTACAAAAATGGATAATCAAAAGAGAGAATTAGCTAACAGAGATGAAAGTACAGCAAATAACCCAAAGTGACATTGCTAGAAGTGAAAATCGAATTGAACGTACGTGGAGTTATAGAGTAAATAGCTGACAGTGAGAATGTTGACACTGCCACCATTTGAGAAACTCTAGATATGCAACCAGAGGAACTCAGTGAAGGCAACCTTATCCACATAAAGAAGGAAAGTGGTTATGACAAAAAAAAAAGATGTTTCAGGAGAAATAACACAGGTGAAAAAATTCCACATTAATGGAACTTTTGGAGATATTTCACAACATGAATGTACAAAGGATAAAATGTTGGAAGCTGATCCAAACTTGGGAAGGAGAATAACAATTCACATGGGCGTACAAAAGATCCTCTCTCCCTGTTGCAGAAAGTCACTCAACAGAAGAAGGCTGGCAGTGTTTAAAACTTCCCTTAATGCATTTTTAACAAAGAAATAAAACACTTTGATTCTCTATGTTTCTAATGCCTTAAATTCCAATACACTAAGTAAGTAACAGCTTTACTATTTTTCTTTATAAAGGTGTAACTGACAGCAAGAGAGTTGAAATGTTTTGACAGAAATTTTAAAGGTCACAAAACAACCATAATTTTCCCATTGATTATGAAGATCACTGCACATTTTCAGCTTGCACACTCATTTTTATGCTTCTGTGCTGCCATGCAAATTAAAGATTGCCTTTATTTCATTCAAGGTAAAGTAAGTGAAATGCTCAGAAATGAAAAATAGAATGTCCTTACCATAGTCATGATCTGAAGAAAATTAAGGACCACTGAATGGAAATGATAAACTGTGAACATTATCCTCCCACCTGGATCAGTCCCAAGTCCGTATCTCTAGCTTGTGTTTTCAAGTTTCCACCAGCACCTCACATACAACACATCCAAAGCTAAACTTTCTCCCAGCCCTGCCACCTGCCAGGAAGCTCCAAGCAACTCGATTCTCTGTAATGGGGTGTCAACTAGGATTAGTTTTAATGGCTATTAACAGAGACCTGAAATAATAGTAGCTTAAATAAGATAAAGATTTATTTTTCTATCAAAATAAAACTCCAGAATTAGACAACCCAGGGCTAACATGGTGGCTCATCAACTTTCATGAATATGTCTTCTTGTTCTACAATTGTTAGCACTAATTGTCTATCTTCAAGTTACTTCATGGTCTCGAACTAGCTGCTGGTGCTCCAACCATCACATTCTAGGAATAAAGAAGGTGGGTAAAGAAAAAGTGCTGCCACTCTGTTGAGTGAATGTACTTTAGAGAGCTTTCATAAATGCTTCACTTAAAGATGTCTACTTATGTCATTATCTTACTAGGCATAAAGGAGACTGAAAAATACAGTTTTTATATAGTTTTCCCTGGGCATGTTGCCATCTTTGATACCGTATAGGTCAGCTACATAAAAAAAAAAAAATGGGTAGAGTTGATATTAGGTAAGCAATTAGTGGTCTTTGTCAGACATCATTAATGATTCTACTATTCACTTAGTCATTAAACAAAATACCTAGGGATTATCTGAGATTCATACTTCCTAACTTTTTTTCAGATTTGAAAGTCCACTTTTTTAAAGCTCCATTGAATAAAATACTGCATGCCAAACACTACTTATGTTGATAATGTTTGTGGAATGCTGATTTAATAGCTGCCTTTTATACCATTGAGGGAAGTAATCTCAGTGAACTTTAAATTGGAGTCTTCAAATAATATTCAAAGAGTATTCTCATTATATTATAATGTGTAATTCCTGGAATTCTTTAAGTCACAAGGTAATTCCCTAATCTCTAACACTATTGGGATTTGAATTAGTTATTCAACTTCAATAATAAGGATGGAACACAGGCAACCCCCCCCTTCACTAATATTTAATTTTTCTTAATTGTATAACTTTGCTACTAGCTTTTTGTCTCTAGCACTGCCTCCTCTAGGAGACCTCTTTGAGGTTCCTCAGCATGACCACAAGCACACACATACACATGTGCTCACTCTCTTGTACATACACACCCACTAGTGATAGCCTCAAAAATCTTGTTTCTTAGCAAGTCAAAATGTCAAACATCTCAGTGGCAGGTATGAAAAAGAGTAAACCTGTTCCTGCTGAGCCACCTGCCGAATATTCCATATGCAAGGTGCTAATTTTAGGAGAAAGAAAGTTTTAAAATATATTCTCTTCTCACTGCACCACAAGAACCTTTTCTGTTCTTTTCTTCTCAAGCAGCTGCAGCAAAAGCTTACATGAATGCAAAGTGCAAGCAGTACTAGAAACAAGGCATAATTTAAAAGAATTTACTAGATGACTTAAACAAATAAACCTATTGGGTTAAGCTTATTGTTCTGGAGAGAATAAACAGTGTGACTGGCCTTGGATTGATGGGATTCACTGGAATAGAACAAGGCTGACAAATTGGGATAAAATATTTAGCAGTTGTTCTTTATCCTGGGACAAATGACCAACTACTTTAAATTCATTTCCTGCAGCTGGTAAGTGGGTGGCCAGGTTTGCATCCTACCCACAGTAGCCAAGTAACATTTCTTGACTTTGACAGGTTGCCCCAATTAGATTAGATATTGGACAAAACAATGTACATTGCAGATCATTTTCAAAATATTTTTGTTTCCCCAATTCCTGACATTCTGGTATAAACAGAGGCATGCAAGCTCTGAACATGCTCAGAAATGTTTCTTTCTTTTTTTTTTTTTTTTTGACAAGATGGAGAATAGACTGTTTGCAAGCATTCTTCAGGCTAGAGCTTTAATAGTGTTCATATTACAAATGCTATTTTATATTTACCTTTAACATTTTCCTTTGTAGCTCTAAATATTTCAATTGCTCAAATAATTTATTTTAATACAGCAGCATTGTATAGGGCAGTAGGAGCAAATACACAGAGACAATTGTTGCAATTCTTTATTAAAGTCATAATTTCATTAAGTTGGTCTTTCAGATTAAAATTTTGTACAAAGTTGAAGTCATTTCTACATGAATATGAGTCTCTATAATTAATTGTATGTGTAGAAATTCAATATTCATAAATTATGAAACAAGGAATCAGATATACAGAGGCTAATGACTCACTTTAGAAATATTTTAGGCCTTCTGTGCTATGAATTTGTAATTTGCCCCTCACTTCCCATTTCCTTTAGTTGTAAAGGCTCTTGTGATCCTTTCTCCCTATGTTTATTTACTGCCCCTTTTTTTCTATCAGTGCCTCTGTGATGTTTCTACATCTCCTCCTACCATTTGCATTTATTTATTCTAAAAGCCAGGAGTTTTCACAAAGTGCCAGCTAATGCATTAAAAATTATTCTCCCAACACATAAAAGTCCAGAACCAGACAGCTGCCCAGGCAAATTCAACCAAGCATTCAAACGAGACTTAATGCCTATTCTTCTCAAAGTCTTCCAAAAAATTAAAGAGGAGTGAAAGCTCCCAAATTCATTTTATGAGCCCAGCAGTCCCCTGATACCAAAAACAGACAAGGACACCACAAAAAAGAAAATTACAGGCCAATATACCTAATGAAGATGAATGTATAAATCCTCAGCAGAATATTAGCAAACCAAATACAACAATACATTAAAGTGATCATACACCATTATCAACTGGGATTTATCCAGGGATGTAGGGATGCAATATTTGCAAATCAATCAAGATATTTCACATCAACAAAATAAGAAACAAAAGTTATATTATCTTTTCAATAGATGCAGAAAAACCATTTGATGAAATTCAACACCTATTTGTGATAAAAACTCTCAACAAAGTGAGTATAGAGAGAACATAAAAATAATATGACAAACCCACAGTTGATATTACCCTCAATGATTAAAAGCTGAAAGTTTTTCCTTTAACATCAGGAACAAAACAAGAATGCCTACTCTTGCCTTTTTTATTCAACATAGTATTGGGAGTCCAAGCCACAGCAATTAGGCAAGAAAAAGAAATAAAAAGTATACAAATGGGAAAGGCAGAAGTAAAATTGTCACTATTTGCAGATGACATAATACTACATGTAGAAAACCCTAAAGATCCCACCACAAAACTGTTAGAATTAATAAATGAATTTAGTAAAGTTGCAGGATACAAAATTAGTATACAGAAATCTGTGGTGTTTCCATATACTAATAATGAACTATCAGAAAGAGAAATTAAGAAAACAATCCCATTTATAATTACATCAAAAAGGATAAAATAGCTAGGAATAAATTTAACTGAGAAGGTGAAAGTCCTGTGCACTAAAAACTAAAAGACACAAAAAGAAATTGAAGGAGACACAAATGAATGGAAAAATACTCCATGCTCATGGACTGAAAGAATTAATGTTGTTAAAACGCCCATATTATTAAAGCAATGTACAGATTCAATGCAATGCCTATCAAAATGCCAATGGCATAATTCACAGAACTAGAACAAATAATTCTAAAATTTATAAGGAACCACAAACATCCCAAAAGCCAAAGCAATCTTGAAAAAGAAGAGCAAAGCTGGAAATGTTGTGCTCCTTGATTTCAAACTATATTACAAAGCTATAATAATCAAAATAGAATGGTATTGGCAAAAAAACAGACACACAGATCAATGGAACAGAATTGATAGCCCAAAAGTAAACCCACACAGATGTGGAAAATTAATCTACAGCAAAGGATCCAAGAACATACAGTAGAGAAAGGACATGCTCTTCATAAATGCTGTTGGGAAAACTAGACAGCCACATGCAAAAGAATGTAATAATGCCTATCTTATACTATACACAAAAATTAACTAAAAATGGGTTATAGACTTGAACATGAGACCTGAAACCACAGAATTCCCAGGAGAAAAATAAACAGTAAGCTCCTTGACATCAATCTTAGTGATGTCTTTGTGGATCTGACTCTAAAGGCAAGGGAAACAACAACAAGCAAACAAACGAGACTATACCAAACTAAAAAGTGTCTGCACAGCAAAGGAAACCATCAACAGAATGAAAAGGCAACCTACAGAATGGAAGATATTTTCAAACCATGTATCTGATGCAGGTTAATATCCAAAATATACAAACTCATAGAAATCAACAACAACAAAAGAACAAACAACCTGATTAAAAAATGAGCCAAGAATCTGAATGAACATTTTTCCAAAGACATACAGATGGCCAACAGGCACATGAAAAGGTGTTCAACATCCCTAATTATTAGGGAAATGCACACCTTTAGAATAGCAATTATGAAAAAGAGAAGAGATAAGAAGCATTGGTGAAGATGTAGAGAAAAAGAACCCTTATATGCTGTTGATGGAACTGTAAATTGGTGCAGATACTATAGAAAGCAGTATAGAGATTCCCTCAAAATTAAGAATAGAACTGACATATGACCAGCTATTCCACTTCTGGGCATCTATCTAAAGAATACAAAAACACTAATTTGAAAAGATATATGCACCCCTATGTTCAGTGCAGCATTATTCACAGGAGCCAAGATGTGGAAACAACCTAAATGTCCACTGATGGGTGAGTAGGTAAAAAAGATTGGCTATATATGGAATACTACTGAGCCTTAAAGAAAGAATGAAATCTTGCATTTACCACAACATGGACAGACTTTGAAAGTATTATGCTGAATGAAATAAGTCAAATGCAGAAAAATAATGCTATGTGATTTCACTCATATGTAGAATCTAAAAGAAGCAAAACAAACAAAATAAAAACGAAGCAAACTTATAAATCCAAAGAATAGAGTAGTGGCTACCGGAGAGGAAGGAGGTTGGGAAATGGGCAAAATTGGTGAAGGGGCTCAACTGTATGGTCATGGATGGTGATCACTTAGTCACGTATTCACATGTTGAATTATAATGCTGTACACTTAAACTTTTACAATAAAATAATTTTTAAAAGAATTTTTTATCTCTAGCATTTGTGCTAACTATAACTGTAACCATAGGGATTTTATATTTCAATTTTGGAGCTAATTTTGGAGAATTATTATTATTTTATCAGAATTATTTTTGGAACTTAATTTTTTTACTTATTTTCAAATCGGATTTTATGATTGAAGAACAGAAAGGGTCTTAAAGGAGTTGCTTTCCCTATAAAATATTTATTTTAAAGATTGTATTTATTTCTCTTCAGAGAGAGGGGAAGGGAAGGAGAAAGAGAGGGAGAGAAACATCAATCAATCACTTCTCATATGCACCTTGACCTGGGACCAAACCTGCAACCCACGGGTGTGCCTTGACTGGGAATCAATCTGGCGACCTTTTGCTTTGTGGGACCATACCAAACCAACTGAGCCACACCAGTTAGGGCTAAAAATATTCATTTTAACAAGAGCAAGTAATGATTTAATTTGAAAAGAGCCTCCAACTGACCTTCAACTGATAGTCACTATATATTAAAAAGGAAACAAATCAATCAACTCTTAGTCTTCCACCTCACCGCTGTGTGGTGTTGGACTAGTTATTTAACATCACTAGGCCTCAATTCCCTTATCTATGGAATAGATGATAGTAGCTACTCCTACCGTGGTTGTGAGGATTAAAGGAGTTAATGTGTACACAGTGCCATGAACAATACCTGACATGATAATATTTTAAAAAATATAGCTACAGCACTGACTAGGGTGGCTCAGTGGATTGGGCATCCGCCCGCAAACCAAAGGGTCACTGGTTTGATTCCCATGCAGGGCGCGTGCCTGGGTGCAGGCCAGGTCCCCATTTAGGGGCGTGTGAGAGGCAACCGATCAATGTTTCTCTCCTTCTTTTTCTCTCCCCCTTCCCCGCTCTTTAAAAATAAATAAATAAAATCTTTAAGAAAATACATAGCTATTGTTACTTTATCATTATTACCTCTATATAAATACTTTCTCCCTCCTTTCTGCTTTTCCTTCCCCTCCCCCTAACCCCTTGTGAGGAAGCAAGGTACTTCCAACTAAGCTAGGAGATTGAGAAGTATGAGCTGAAGCTGTTGTTATGGTCAAGTCCTTTTTATAAGATGCTTACATCTCATAAGAAAATGTTTAAGTTTCAAAGAAAAGTTCACCATGACTGCCATATTGCACAGCTCCAGGAGGCGCCATCCGCCTTGTAGTCAAAATTACTGCTATCCCTGAAATTTTGTAGTGAACAGTCCATACAGCCACACACGATATGTCTCTGAAGCCCATCATTAATCACTTTAACTTTTTCATTTTCCACCTCTCATTGTTTTCTTTCTCTTGTATGTGTAAATACGTATACTTAGTAGATGACATACACACATTAAAGCTTTACATATTCGTTCCCCTACATGTCATTTTTCTTCCTGTCCAAATGTGTTGACATTAAGCTGGGAGTTGTATGTGTTTGTGTGCATAGAAACTTATATTCACACCTCCGTGAAGTGTATTAATACTGATGGAAAATATAAGTAAGAGCATAAAGAATAAATTAAATTTCCTCATTAAAAATGCTCATCGTATATAAACAGGATTGCTTTTTCTTACATTTATGAAATGATTACAGCTGGATCAAAGCAAAGGATTTAAATAGAAGTAAAACATTAAATTAATTGACCACTAAGTGATAGGTACTGATGGTAGATTTCCTGCCACTAAATGAAAGGCTTAGACAAACTGGGCTAAGCCTGACTGACCTAATCTGTCAGTGATGTCGACATCCGCTTTCTTTCGTCTGTGTAAATAGCACCAGTGATTTGAATCTATGTAACACTTTTGATTATTGTAAATAAAATGCTTCATTTAGTTCGTTCATTGGTTGATATGAGGAAAAATTGTTCTCTGATGAACTACTTCAAGAAATACCCTTTGAATTTTGAATAGCGTGTGTTTTATTTCAGTACAATTTATGACCAGTAATAGAACTACATACAGGTGGTACTGGATTTCTATCCATTTCTTACTACCATTTAAGCATCCCAGATGTTTCTTTTATTTATAATGAGTAAATCCCACTGCCATTCATCACAAGGAAAGGAGAAGGTGTGCAAAGGTCTATGTAGTTACAGGGAATAGAGAAGCAAAAAGCCTTGCTAATCTCCAAATTTGATAATTCACCCTCAAATAATTAAAAGTTTGATGTATCTGCATGAGAACCGTGTAAATCAGGAACACTAAAGTTCAACACATTCTGTGCTAAAATTGAAACAGTACTGAGATGGATCGAACAATGTTGTATGATATGCTTTTTTTCAGCCTTTGGAATAGAATTGTCATACTTACGGAGGAGTCACAATTTAAAAGAAATTAAAGCTGTAACTCTGCCTCTTGAGGTTAATATTCTGCATGCAGTGATCTCTTCTCAAAGTTATCATTCAGTTTGCTTCAAAAGTCATCTACCGAGCATCATACTGTGCTGCTTCTGAGAGTTCAAAGATGAAAAAAACACAGTTCCTGTTCGTAAGTAGTTTTCTCTCAACTCCAACAATTGGAAGAAAGGTGTGTGTGGAGGAAGCGTGGAGTAGGGTGCCGCAGGGCATGTGTGGGGGAGACATTTGGGGCTTACTTTTTATAGCACTCCTTTTAATACCCATTGACAAATTGTTCTCCTCATCAGATGGCTTCCCCATTTTTTTGCCAACTGTTAGTATTGCTAATCTTTCTTGTTTTGTATATAATAAGATATTCATCTAATAAATGTTTATGGCAAAACTTCTATGTACAAGTAACATTTTGGGTGCTGTCAATGACGCAAAGTGACTACCCTTCAGAACTCACAATGTGTTGGTTGAGAATGTCACATGAGCAATTAACTCCAAAACGAATCAAATGATGGTTAATGCAATGATAAAACTATAGATAGCACACAGTGGGAAGTGCAGTAAGGGTGCGGCATAGAGAGTCAGGCTCTTCATCAAGATTTTTCCTCTGCTAAGCAGCACAGCTGGGATTTGAAATCAGATCTTTCTGTCCCCACGGCCAGCATTCTTTTTTCTTTAAAGTTGCAACACACAATGTCATAAATATCAGGCTTTATCACAGGAATATGCAATTAAAATTATTTTCATGTGGAACTTCTACTAACTGTATAATTTCAACCAATTTGTTATTCTTCAGAGACTTTTTCACACACTGATTTGCAAATGACCAGAGAGGAAAGTCACTGTTTTTTTTCCCCATGTAGTAGAAAGGATAGAATACTAAAATATATTTTTACATAGGTTCTCTGAGCTTCAATTCTCTCACTTATAAAGACCTTGCTGTGTTGTGGTAGAGATTAAGTTAAATAGATAATGCAAGGTCCATGACATAGCATTCGTCACTGGGCACTTCAGAAATGTGAATCATCTCTTGAGTTTAAAGAAAATATGCCTTTAAGCCAATATGAGAAAATTATTAGAGTAGGCAAGGATTGAGGATATACCTTGTTTACCTCCCTTATTGCCCAGACTTGAGCATGGAAACCCATGCTCAACTTTTTAATTA
>VMDR010011685.1:0-28001 GCA_007922815.1 Macrotus californicus | reverse complement strand
TTTCTTTCTTCTGGTCCACACCATTGATTTGAGTCCCATTTTTCTTCCCATCACTGTTGGTTCCCTGTACATTTTCCTTCATTTCCCTTATTGTATCCTTCATTTGTTCATCTAATTTGCGACCAAATTCAACCAAGTCTGTGAGCATCCTGATTACCAGTGTTTTGAACTGTGCATCTGATAGGTTGGCTATCTCTTGGTCGCTTAGTTGTATTTTTTTCTGGAGCTTTGATCTGTTCTTTCATTTGGGCCATTTTTGTTGTCTTGGCTCGCCTGTTACGTAGTAAGGGGCGGAGCCTTAGGTGTTCACCAGGACGGGGCAGCCAAGTCGCTGTGTAGTGATGCTGTTTGTGGGGGAGGGGACCGAGAGGGAACAATGGTGGTTGCTCTGCTCTCTGCTGGTTTTCAGTCACTTTCCTCGCTACCCACAGTCAAATTGGGCCCTTCTGGTGCTGATTCTGGTGCTGATTCCCGGCGGGAGGGCTTATGTATGCTCCAGGACCCTGTGGGTCTCTCCAATGAGCTCTCCTGCGAGGCTGGGAGTTTCTCCTGCTGCCGCTGCCTCAACCCCCACAGGAGTTTTCAATCAGAGGCTTTGAGGCTTTATTTCCCCGAGCTAGAACTCTGGGTTGCAGTGTCTGTCTTGCTCCCCAGTTGTTCCTCCCGGTTTATCCTCACGAGGGAGTGGGACGCCTGGTCCGCAGCTGCCACCTCTCCTGGCCAGCTGTGCCTTTCCCAGATCTGCCAGCCACCGCCCCGCCGTGCGAGTCCTCTCCGCCCCTCCTACCGGTCTGGATGTATGTTTCTTAATTTCTTGGTTGTCGGACTTCCATACGGTTCGATTTCCTGTCAGTTCTGGTTGTTTTTTGTTTTAAAATTTGTTGTTGTCCTTCTTTTGGTTGTGCGAGGAGGCACAGTGTGTCTACCTACGCCCTTATGTCACTTGTTGTTAACTGTCTGTCGTCACGTCCCCGCGTGCATGCATGACTCTAAGTTCTATGAGGGTAGGATTCCCTCCCCCTCCCCCCAGCTGTGTTCACTGCAGTTTCCAAGCACCTCAGTGATGCCTGGTACAGAGTGGATGTTCAGTAAGTGTTCACTGACGGAAGATGAGTAGGTCTCAGGTTTGCCCAGTTTCAAAGCCAGACTTGCTTGTATTTTTATATTAATACATACTCATTGTTCAGGCCTGATAAGTTGTCCTGATTACTTTAAAATGCACGTTTATGTAGAATTATATGGGAGAATCAGAATAACCCAGACAAATATATGTCGAGCTGACTTTCTTTAGTTTTAAAACCAGTCTTGGCCTAGTTCTAATGAAGCTGTCACTTGTAGGTTCTCATAAGGCCGACCAGACGTGGTCAGGAATTGCCGATGAGCTTCCACATATGAGGATACTGCCCAGCATTGAAGGGTGGCTTTTGTGTGTGTGCGCGTGTGTGTGTGTGCATGTGTGACTTTGTTCCCTACAAAAGCAGAAATACTGTGCTCGTTATTTCCAGCCTTTTTGAAGACAGACATAAGAGGGTGATTAAGGAATCTGGTACCTTAGCCAATGTATTTAATGAGTAAGAAAGGATGGGATTTTAGAATTCAGCTACAAGTTTTACCACTCTGCTATTCAAAATATTTAATAGAAATCATATTTCTCTTTTTTGGAAAAAAATAGGTTATTCTTGATGAGAATTTCACTTCAAATTGTCCAGAGGTAATCTATGAAATTAAAGAAGAAACACCTGTTTTTTACAAACTTGTTCCTCATCCTAAGAAGAATATCTACATCTATCTAACAGCTGGAAAAGAGGTAGGTCAAAATACTAGTTATTGCTTCTGACTTATGAATAAAAATTGTTTAATTGATGTCATTATCTGGAGGCAAATCTTTTACTTTGAGCTGCCGAGTTTAAATGTCGCTGCAGGCTCGGAGAAGACCAGCTATGGTCCAAAGGCATGGAATTAAAAACATTACTGTCAGTACCTAAGCAAGAAATATTACCTATTTAGACAATTTTATTATTGGCTGTATTTCCAATGCCAAGTTTTGCAGAGGAGGGTGTGCTTGCAAATGGGCGCATAATCAGCAAGGTAACTGAATTTACACGTTTATTGTGTGGGCTCTGAATGGTTAGATGCATTTATGAATATACCCAGTGGGATTGGCTTTGGAATTTGGGGTTAATATCGGGCCACAGTCTCATACACATTCATTAACCAGGAAATATATGGCACTTGCCCTCCCTCTCTTAATTTACTTGGCTGTTTTAGTTTTTCTTCTTGCTTCTGCTTACTGAATTACAAAGGACACCTTCTTCCATATTCTTCGCTTTTACGAAGTGCTTCACTAAGAGACGGGGGAGATAAACTAACTTTTATTGAGTCCCTCCTGACTATGTACAAGTCTCTGTTGTACATGTGCCTCTCCAGATGAGGTCCACAGAACTGTGTGCACACACATGTAATAGACAATGTTAATGAAAGTGTTAATAATTTAATGATAGAAAATTACCTTTGTTTTATATATGAAGAATCTAAGAGTTGGAATGGTTAAATAATGTGCTCAGGAATATATATAGGTTAGGCCTGGTCAGGACTAGGACTTAAATTATGCCCTGATCTTTGAAAGCCCATGATAAATGAGATCAAATCCTAAATTTGTGAAAACTAAAGAGACCGTTCTGCACGGTGGTTTTGACCCATGGGTATTGAACATACAAAGTGCAAGGCAGATAACTGAGACTTACTAACTACATAAGGGATGCAGCAGATGCTCTTAGCCCACCCCAGTTTTTCATCCTGTTACTTTCCAACATTCTAAGGACAATAGCAATGACATTGGTCTACATGCGCTGTTAGAGTCACAGAGCAGGTATGCAAGCACTTTGTAGTTTCTGATATTCCTAAAAGGACCATGTTGCTCTTTGCATGTTAAAAAGTCAGTTGTTCCAAAATGACCACATTGAGATGGCCACTGGGCCTCATGTACCTTTGTAAGCCAGTTCTTCACTAAATAGAGTGTCCTTGACCAGCTTGCTATCCCATTCAAATGATTTTTTATTATATTTCTTCCCTAGAGTTCCCATACTGAGAGATTTTTGTCTACACAACAAACTGCACATATTCAGTAAGAACCCCATTCCCAGGCCTTATTCATCCTCAGTATCTCAAGGCTAGCAGTCAGAGAACCGTCTGCACTGCCCCACAGAGCTGATAAATGCCAGCCCAGCACCGTGGCCCTTGAGGCCCGGCTGAATCTGCCCACGTTTTCCCACTCAGCTCTTTGAAACATTGCAGATAGCTCAGAGACCCTCGTTGTCACCTTCTCTGGGACTCAGGACTGTAGGGTGGGAACCATGGGGAGAGCCTCCAGCAGCTGACAGGTCCTCCACTTTCTGAAGGTAAACTCTTCTCATCTCGGGTCATTCAAAGCCTGAAGTCCTGAGGCAAGTTTTCAACTGGGCATCAAAGTTGGTTATTCCGACGTTCTTCACTTAGGTTTACTGCCAGAGATCTTATCAGTAAGGCTCTGGTTGAGCCAGGATAACCCGAAAAGAGATAAAACCTAAGGAAAGTCCTTTCTTAGATTCTTGGGCAGATAGTAATAGCCAAACTAACATGTCCTGGTTCATCCATACAGTGGGGTATTATGTAGCCATTAAAAATAACCATATGAAGATATATGCATTGCTGTGGGATAGTCCCTATAGTATGTTCAGTTGGAAAAACAGGTCCAATACAGAATTTATAGGGTCTTTTTTTTAACATGGAGTTACATGTTTGTGTGTTTAAGTATACTATGTGGTAATTCTTATAGAATGTTCTAGAGGTACATATTCCACTAAAATGCTCTGAGCAGAAGTTGTCCTAGGAGTGTACCCCTGACTGTGCCCCTTGGGGTCCCACAATGCTGGGCATATTCACAGGCTCTCAGAAGGCTTGTGCTAAGGAAATCTACTTCACTTTTTCAGAGTAAGGTTTCACATGTTTGTTGGACCGTGGAAGCTTTTCTCACATAATAGCAATAGCCAGCATTTATTGAGCGTTTAGTATGTGCCACACCATGTTTGTAATAACCCCGTGAAGTCTGCAGCACAATCACCATTTCACAGATGAGAAAACAAGGTTACGGAGATTATGTGGCATTTATGAAAATCCCCCCAGAATTAAAAAGCTGTTCTGTGCACTACAAGGAAACATCCATATTCTGGTTAATTCTGGCTCAGGCTGCTGGTCTGCCCTGCATGTCCATCAGCAGCACTGAGAACTGTGAAGTGGACAGGCATGGTTATCCTCCACAAAGTCAAGTTAGAGCCAAAAGATATTCCTCAGGATAGCTTATTTTCCTCATAAACCCTTCTTGAACTCTGTATCTCTAGCCTTTTTAAGAAGTTGCTTATTCTTTCTAGCATCTATAGCTCCCTGGCTGAACGAGTTCCACGGTTTCTTTACTACCTGCTGTGGGATTCTGCCTGCAGAAAACGGGCCGTGTGACACTCGTCTCCGCCTCCCACCACCCGCTTCATGGCTCTGCCAGCAGCCTGCCCAGCACCGATGCCCGCTCTGTGGGCTATTTCCTGACAACTGGAAGAGACGACTCTAGGGGCAGGGAATGATTTGAAAATTGCCCGTTTCTTTTACTTTCGACTCCAGTGGAGGGGGTGTGAGCCATTGACACAGGAGCTGAGGTGATGGAGCTACCCCCGAGAGGGTTGTGGGACCGTTCTCCTCATTTCCACGGCCACAGATAGCCTCCTGCTCCTCCTGGGTCAGAGCCTCTTGCCATTTCCAGGTGCTCATTTCCGAAGTCCTGTTGCCTAGCTCTGCATGAAACCAGCTGACCCAATTCAATGATCCCTTTCGAAGTCATTCTTAGCCGGTCAGAAACCTGACTGCATATCAGACTCACCTGAGAGAGCGCCTAAAAACACGGATTCCCCGGCCCTGCCCTCGTCCTACTCAGCTAGAGTCCCAGCGACAGGGGGTCTGGGAATCTGCGCTTTTGCAAGCTCCTGAGGTGGTTCTGATAAACTGCTTCCTACCTTGGGACTTGGGACACCCTGCCCAGGGTCATTATGGAGACATTCAGAGTTTGAGCCAATAAATGGCTCCCTGTGGCGCTTCATCACATAATGTGTGGTGGCTTTTCTGGTGTGGCTTATTATTTATTCCCTCTGAACTGCTGTCATCTTTATTTTTAGGTGAGGAGAATTGGAGTTGCAAACTGTAGTAAACATAAATCCTGTCCGGAGTGCTTAACAGCAGCAGACCCTCACTGCGGCTGGTGCCATTCGCTGCAAAGGTATCTCCTGAATTCTTTCTCACCGGCTTACATTTTCAAAGAAGTGTCATACGGCAGAACACTTGTTGCCCGGCGTTAACAATTCACTCCAGTGACCTGGGGGATCTGATCTCTTCGCTGACTAAAATATCACTGTGTGATGCAAATTAATTCCCGGAGATGTTTCCCAGCCGTGTCAGTGCTTTAAATCGTCTGACCCGGACCACTCAGGGTCACCCACTCTGGGGGTGGGAGGGGCAGGTATGTGACATAAAGGAGGGTAGCCTGGAGCTGGCAGTCTGCTTTTACTTTCTACGGAATTCTCCCCGATTTGAGAGAGAAGGTGAAAGGCGCGCCCTCAGGGGAGGTAAAAGAGTAAGGATGTTTGAAATTTCTCAAATGAATCCGCATAATGTCACCTACTCGGTTGGTGCCGGGGAAGCCTTATTATTGATGATGTTGTCTCCGAATGCATTAAACAGCTGTGGGCCTGATGTACAACCTCAGGCTCCAGGCAGAGTCTGCCCAGCCTGGTCGTGAGTTACGATGCTCATGACCCATCAGGGCTCGGGGGCAACTTGGAGCGGCTTCCTCACCATGGCAGCTCCTAGCATCACTGGGATCAGCCTGGTTGGATTTGCTGTTACTATGGTAACCCAGTACTCAGGCTCTCACTATAGAAGCAAGGAGAGAGCCTGAGCTGCAGCTCAGGCAGAGGAAGGAAAGAAAAACATAACAGTGTCTGTCAGTTTGGCTCTTTCAGTTTTTGAAGGTAAAAAGGGAGAAGAAAGAGAACAGGTGTGGAGAAGCTGGAGGCGGAACAAGGAGCAGTTTGGAGGAAGAAGAGGGGACCAGGAAGAGAGTTCGGGAGCCTCTGGAGGGGGGAGCCAAGAACAATGAAGGGAGGGGAGGAAATACAACGTAAGCAAGAGGTTCAGGAAACAAACTAAAAATATGGGGATGGAATTAATTAAGAGTTCACGGAGGAAGTCAAAAGCTGAGATGCAGCAAGACGCATAATTGCCCGTGCCTTTCACAGCGCTTCCTGACTGGGCTGTTTCCATCAGAATCGCTGGCAGACAAAAGAAGCAGGGCCAGGGAAATTCTCATGAATAATTGTAGCTGGGTGGGAAGGTTTTCTTCTTGTCGTTTGCCCAAGAGTAGAGTTTAAGGAATTAACTGATCGTGAAGAGCATTTCATCGGCACACACCCACTGAGCAGGTTTGCTCTAATCTTTCCGACCCGTCCCATTTGCGCAGGCCCCTGTCTGTCTTAGCAGAGCTACGTACAGGAGTTCATTCAGTGACAGCGGTGGTGATGGTGATTGAATAGCCACACAGAGCTAGTGGGTAGTCGGTTGGCAAACGCAGGACCTGGGAGATGTCCGGGTGAACACAGGACATGGGAGGTGTCCAGGCTGACGACATGAGTTGGGGAGTTTGTGGTGTTTAGATGGAATGTAAGGAAGCCTTCAGACCAGAAAGTGGCAGGTGCGGGGTGGGGGCAGATGTAGATTGAGGACAGAAGTAATTGGAGAACTGAGCACTGTGGTGGGCGATTCTTAGGGGTCTAGGAGATGAAGAAGAAGCAGGACAGGGAAGAGAAAAAAACTGAAGAAGGTGGTCTCTGGGGAGCCAGAGGGAGAACGGAGTAGGAAGTGGTCCACTCTGCCCAATCGTGCTGAGAGGTCAGGCAAGAGGAGAGAATCGGTCCATTGGACTTAGCAGGTGATGATCGGTGACTGTGACAATGACAGTTGGGGAGGTGGTGCTAAAGCTGCAAGTGCAGATGACGAGAGGACAGAGCAGAGACAACTCTTTAGAGGAGCTGGCTGAGAAAGACAGCAGAAAAGGCTGGAGGGAGGCGGAGCCCAGACGGTGTTGTTGTTTATAAGGGGCATGAAAGAGCAGCGTGTGTGGGGGGGAAAGGGGGTGGCTGTCGGGAAAGGCCCTGCGGAGCCGGAGAAACTGATGATACAAGAGAGAAGAGAAAATTGTGGAGTGTTGTCTTTCGGCAGACGAGGGAAAATAGGACCTAGCACACCAGTGGGGAGACCAGCCTCAGACAGGGGTGTGGGACAGCTCCTTCTTGGTCACGCAGGTGCAAATCTGTGCCTGGGAGCAGGTGGGTGGCGGAAGCGCATACAGTGTATTTTCATGTTGCTTACATCATTTTCAGTGACTTGAGACAAGTGAGAGAAGAGCTTGGGGGCAGTGGGTTTGAACACAAAGAAGGTGTGAAATAGAGTGGGAGCGAGAGCGGGGATGGGAAATAGAGCATGATTTCCAGGAAGCGTCAAGGCTCGCTTGAGGTCGGTGGTCTTGCCTTTGAAGTGAAAGCAGTACGCATGGCTTTGCTTTCGCAACCATGTTCAGCTCTGCTGGCAAAGTTGTAGGGTAGGCGGGACTTAGGTGGAACCTGAGTTGGGGCTTTTCCAGGAAGTCCTTCAAGAGGGGACAGAGGGGCCTGGGAGCTGAGGGTGCATGCAAGGGATGGGCAATGATGCTGATGTGGATGTTGATACTTATAATAGTGAACTCTGGGCTTTAAGCTCTAAGTGAACACTAAGGAGGGGAGTGAGGGATGCGAGAAGGTGGCAGGATCTGTGCACTGGAGGGTGCAGCTGGGGGAAGACTTGTTGGAGCTAGGGAACTGGAAAAAGGGCAGTGGACTGTGGGGAGCTTGAAATTACGGTCAGCCCTGGACTGGGCTGCAGGGAAGCCGTGACTTCAGGGGAGGGCCTGGTTTTGATATGAACGAGAAGGTGGAAGGAAGAATGGGAGAAGAGGTTGAGGGCATGGGGCTTTTACTGATGGTGGACAGTGAGTTCTAGGCTTCTAAAAGCCTGCTCACTGCTTCCCTGGCTTCGGCTCTTACTCCCGCTCCTCTGCCGGTTAAACTCCAAACCAGATCCTGTCATTTCTCAGCTGAATCACCTCCCCTGGCTTCCATCTTAGAATTCAGTCTGACTCCATCACTACCAGGGCCTGCATACGAGGCTTTCCATAGTCTGGCCCTTTGCCACTTCTCAAACCTCTCTTGGCTACTCTCTCCTTTCGCCCTACCCCGGCCACACGGGCTTCCTTTCTGATTAAAGAGTATACCAGTCTTGTTCCTGCCTGGGGGACCTTGCACTTGCTCTTTCCTCAGTCTAGAATACTCCTCCCCAGATCTTTCCACAGCTGGCTCTGGCTTGATCGTCAGGTCCCAGCACACATGCGTCTCCACGGGACTATCCCGTCTGAAGTAGCCTCACCTCACTCACAATGACATCACCATTCTATTGTCTTCGTGGCCTCACTACTATTTGAACTGATCTTATTACTCTGCAGCTCCCTTTATTAAAACGTGAATTGCGTGGGGACCTTGTCTTGTTCTTTATTGTATCCCCCAGAGTCTAGGTCAGTGGCCGGCACATAGTAGGTATACATTAAATGACTGGCGTGGACTGAATGATTGGGAAACCGTACCAATGGCTGGAGACATGTGCATGAAGATCATAAACACTCTGGAGGTGTGGACTGACGGCCCTTCCCAGCCATGTCAGGTTACTTGGTTCCAAACTGGCTCGGTTCTGGCCTAAGATGAGATAAAACTAAGCTTCAGATCCATGACTCACATTTAGCTCCCAGCACCATTCAAAATTAGGAGTTCTAAAGGGGGATGTTTTCTTATAACTGTAGAGCATCCCACTGTGTTTATTTTAAATGCCGCAGATTTATTTAGAAAAGTAACTTATTTTCTCTGTTGAGAAGGTTGAGCTCTCTTGCATCCGTGTGTAGAAAGTGAATTTGTTGGGGAGGTGGGGCGAGAAAACGATCTTCATTTCCTTTTGCTGGGGTGTTAAGAATAGGAATTCAATATAAGCAGATAAAAAGCAACTAGACAAACAATGAGCTCTAAACAGTCTAGTATTTTATTGTTGGAACTTCCAATCCAACCTGTGATGAATTTGTGTGGGCGGAAAGTAAATTTTTGCAGACTGAATATCTTGGGTTTGGAAGCAGTTTCTCAGCTTCTCCCAGATTGCAAAGCACAGCACATGTGTTCAGTTACGGATTTCCGCAAAACTGGCAGTCCCGAACCAATGAACAAGTGAGAGTCCAAAAGTTCATTTGCAAGTTTGGCACTCAGGATGCATTTCCCCATAGAAACAGTGTCATAAATTAAGGGCTGATTCCCAGGTCAGCCCACAAAATTCCATTTATTTAATTTCAACAAGTATTTATCGAATATCTACCAAGAACCCAATGTGAGAAGTCAGATAACTAAGTGATACCGGGAGAGGTCAGTTGCCATTCTTGGGCTTAAGGAATTCACATGTTAGCTAGGAGACAGGCATGTCATTGGCCAACATTCATTCATGCGGTTGTACATCCAGTCAACAGGTATAGTTTGAGCACCTACAATGTGCTCAGCCCTGTGCTAGGTGCTTGGGATACAGTTCTTTCTTGCCTACATGGAGCTTACAAGTAGTGAGGGATATAGACACGTGTATTAGTCAGGTTTCTGCTGAGATAATACTGAGTAACAAACAAGCTCTTAGTCATTTACAAACATTTGTTTTTTGGTTTTTTTGCTCATGGTTCAGCTTTAGCAGGCATGGAGGGTTGGGGAGCTCAACCTACAGGTCAAGAGTTGAATTCAGCTAATGAACAGAATAAATTGTCAAACAAAAGAGAAACAGAGGCATGAATACATGGAACAGTCTGACAGCTGTCAGAGGGGAGAGGGATAGGGAGACTGGATGAAAGAAGGTGAAGAGATTAAGAAAAAAACGTATATAACACAAAGACAAGACAACAGCGTGGCAACAGTTAGAGGGAAAGGGGGCAGGAAATAGATGGAGGCAGGCAAAGGGTAGAAAATGGGAATAGAAAGACACTTTGCTTGGGGCAATGGGTGCACGATGCAGTGTGCAGATGATGTTTTACTGAGTGTGTACATTTGAAACCTGTATGGTTTTATGAACCAATGTCACCCCAATAAACTCAATTACAAAAATAGTTTGATCAGGTCCACTTCACATATCTCCCATTCTACACATGCTCTTCTCTTGCCAGACAGCAGAAGCCCAAGGGGCCAAGCTAACTCTGCCGCACATTCAGAGCCTCTGCTCATGTCGTGTTTGCAAGTGAGCTGTGTGGCCAAGCCCTGCATCAGCGGGGTAGAGAGATCTACTCTGCCTCCTGTAGTGGGAGACAGTGCAAAGGGACATGGCAAAGGCTGTGGATGTGTAATTCTAGCACAGGAGAGATTGCAGAGTCGGGAACAATAACCCAGCCTACCTTAATAAGTTAAGGAGCTACCCATCTACCAATAAGTAAATAGAGTATAATAAGGGTTAGCACAGAGGAAGTGAAGGGTTTCATGTGGGCACATGGAAACCATCTAACCAAAACTGAAAAGGTCAGGGAAGACTTCCTGGAGGGATGTCTAAGTTGGACCTGAAATGTGAGCAGATATCAGCCAAGTAAAGAAGGAGGGAGGGGAAGCTGGCTCAGGGAATAAGCCGTGCCAAGGCCAGGATTTAGAGGACAGCAGGCCTGGGGCTCAACAGGGGCAGCGTGCAGTCCAGCCAGGGAGTGATGGGAAACGAAGTTGGCATGATAGGCAGAGGCAGATGAGGCTGGGTCTTATAAGCTGTGTTAGAGAATTTGGATTTTGTTGGAAGGACTTTGGGGAGCCATTGCTGGGCTTTAATTAGAAGAGAGAGTAGATCAGATGTGTGTTTTAGAACATGCAAAATAGACCAGAAGGGACACTGCTGGAAGCTGCAGATCACTTAGAAGGTGGTGGTAAACCAGCAAGAGACTAGGGACTGAGTTAGATGAGGGTGGCAATAGGAAGAAGTGGGTGGATTTCAGAGCTATTTGGAAGGCAGACTTGACAGGACTTAGTAATTAATTGGATTCCCCCTTGAGTCCGACATGCTAAAAATAGGGCCAGAAAATGAAACATAAAATATCAAGGTGGCCACTGTTTTTCTGGAAGATATGTTCTTTCCCCTTAGATCTAAATTCTCACAAAGAAATAAAGAAACGATACCCAAACATCCACTGGACTCCCACTGTGCCCAGGCCCTGGCCTAGGCACTAGGCTGGAACCCAAACAATGGGCACCTAAGTCAGATGGGGAGGGGCTTCCAACAGATGTCAGGGCTCAGCGTCTGAGGGTGCAGTGTTAGTGCTCTTTTCCCAGCAGAGCAGGACTTTGGTGTTGAGATCATAGGAGGAGTGCAGGTGTCTGGCTTGGGTTCCCAGAAGGACACAGTGTCATTAGGGAGCAGGATGCAGGAGCAGCAGCCCGTTTGGGATGCACAGCAATGCAGGGGTGACTCTCACACCGGCAGCAGGAGCGGTGCAGCCCAGGAGGAAGGATGCAGGTCCCAGAATCAGTTTGCTTGTGATCCGGTCTGGGCGTCTGTGTGGCCTGCAAGTTTCTCATCTCTTTGTGATTCTCCTTTGCTGTAAAGCAAGTTTGTAACCTTACAGGGTTGCTGAGAGCATCAATTCAGATAATGTGCATAAAGTCCTAGGCACAATGCCTAGTGTGCCTCACTGCTTGTGGTAAGTACTCAAGTAATGTTAGCTATTACGGTGGTGGAACCCCAGAGGAGGGAGCCATTACTTGTAACAGAGGGTGAGAAAGGTTTCGGAGAGGAGGCAGCATGAAATTAGGCCTTTCAGCTGAGAAGACTTTGCCCCACGGGATGGAAGGCGTGGGAGGCACTTCATGCAGAAGAACCAGCACAAGAGAGGTCTTCTGAGGGTGTGGCAGACTGAATTCTATCACTCCAGGCCTGGCTCCTGAAGGCCGGGTGGGACCAGGCTGTGATGGACTTAGAGCTTGGGACTTCATTAGGTGCTGCTGGGAGCTTACTGTATTAAAGGGTTTTTAGCAGAGGGCTGACATGATCATATTTGTGTTTTAAAAAGAGGATTCTGAAGGCAGTGGAGAAGGTGAATGAACTATGTTACACCCGAGCGTTAGTGGTACTGCACCGCCCATCCACGCCCCTTCCAGGATCATTTTCTTTTGGTACATTTTGTAAAGAGTGACTTTATCCCACATACCTTCCAGAGTCTTCTTCCTGGCAGCTGTTTCTCCAGATTTCACGTAACTCCCCACCTCTCCCGACACCACCGCAGAGCTCTGCTGCCTTGGTCCCCGTCATGTGATGGAACCAGCCCTCGGTCCTCTGAAGAAAATGGTCCACACCCTTCTTTGTTGTCCCTCCCCGTAATGCTGCACCCTGCACAGGATATGTACAGGGTGGGGACAAAGCCCCCACACATGCTAATTATAAGGTGTCTGTAGGCTCTCCTTCATTATTTTTATACGTTTAACACTTGCCCACATTCTTCATGTTTCTTTCATGGTGACAGTTGGTAGACCTGCAGTCAGCCCCTGGTAGCAGTTTTTAGGTCTTCAGCTGCTGGTGGTTTATTCTACACGTGAGACTGTGAACAAGATCATTTCTCAACTTGGCTTAACAACAGGTCTCTGGCCAGTCCCCGTCAGACTTTCTGAAAGGCTTGGGAGTAACAGAAGGGGATTTTGAACGCAGAAGAGAAAACTGAAATTTGAATGCTAAACATATTAGTGCCTCAGAATAACAATCAAAAAGAGTTAAGTGATTTGCCTACAGACATATCCAGTTCCTTGCATTGCTCTCCTATCTTGAGATCTGCCTTTTTTCTCTTTTCCAAGAGACATTCCTTCCTCAGGCCTCCCCAGGGCGAATCATTAACCCAAAGGACAGTGGGTTGTTGTTGCCCTAAAACTTAACCAAGACAACCCATGGGGCTTGGTGAGCCATGGCCACATTCTCCTGAAGCCTGCGTTACTGTGGTCCAGTCTGCTGTCACAAGAGGTAGACAGTGTGCAGCAGAGAAGGCCACTGAGGGTCTTTCAGTAGAGGTGTTCATCAGCTGTGCCCACTTATTCTTCAGAATGCAGTTGAGTGCCCCTTCCTCAGGAAGCCTGCCTGCAGCCAGGCTGGGCCAGGAGACAGGGTCTGCATGCAGGGAGAAGAGCATGTTGTGTCCAGCACATTCCAGCCCATGGTCCATTCAGACCTCCTGGTACCCTATGAAGTGAGTCCTATTACAACACCCACTTTAGAAATGAAAAAACAGTCTTAGGTTGTGTATCCGTTTCCTTCTGCTGCTTTAACAAATTACCTCCACCTTGGTGGCTTAAAACAACATGTATTTATTCATATTATGGTTTTGGAGGTCGGAAGCCTGCAACGGTTTTACTGGGCTAAAAGCAAGGTATTGGAAGAGCTGTGTTTCTCCTGGAGGCTGTAGGGAGAATTGTTTTCTTGTCTTCTCTAGCTCTGGAGGCAGCAGCCTGCGTTCCTTGGCTCACGGTTCCTTCTCACATCTTCAGAACCACCAGTATAGCATCTTCTGATCTTCTCTGACTGTGACCGTTCTGCCTCCTCTTTAGGGACCCTTGTGAGTCCTTTGGGCCCACACAGATTACTCAAGGTAATTTCCCCATTTTGAGACTCTTAATCACCTCTGCAAGGTCCTTTTTGCCATATATACTAACATACTCACAGGTCGCAGATATCAAGACATGGGTATTTTTCGGGGTCATTACTCTGCCTGCCAAGGGTTAAATACTTAGTAGGACCAGTTTTCAAATCCAGGTTTAGCTCTAGCTGCCAAGCGAGTACCATTACCTACCTCCGTGGCAAAAGGGAAGGGAAACAAGAGAGACATTTTCCCTCATGGTGGTGGGAGGTACGGGGAGAGCCTGGTCCAAGTGGACACTTTGTGGATGACCAATTATGCATAAGAAAGAGAATGGGATTCGGGGCCTACCTGAGTGATAGAAACCCTTCTGCCTTGAAAATTAAGCATCCCTGCATTTATTTACTGAGCACCTAGCATGTGTCGGACACTGTTCTCAGCACCAGGATTCTCTGGCAGTGAAAAACACAGTCCCAGATCTTTGCCCCCATGGAGCCCTTCTAATGAGATGCATTAGTATCCCAGGGCTGCCGTAAGAGGTGACCACAAGCTCAGTGGCTTAAAACAAACAGATTGAGTGTCTCACATTTCTGGAGGCTAGACATCCGAAGTTAAGGTGTCAGCACGGCCACGCTCCCTCAGGTCCCAGGGGAGAATTCTTCCTCCACTCTTCCAGCTTCTGGTGGCTCCTGGTGTTCTTGGCTTGTGGCAGCATAACTCTGTCTCTGCCTGTCTTTGCGTGGCCTGTTTTCTTTGTGTGTCCAAATTCCCCTCTCCTCTAGGTACCAGTCACTGGACACCTTAAATCCAGTATGATCTCATCCTGAGATTCTTATTCCATCTGGAAAGATCCTGTTTCCAAATAAGGTCACATTTTAGGTGCCCATGAATTGGGGGGGAACATTATTCAACCTACCACATGAGGTAAGATGGACAATGTAAAAGTTCAGAAGGAAACAGAGAGCCCGGCAGATGGTGATCAATGCCATGAAGGAAAATAAAGCAGAGGAAGGGGTATGGAGTGCTGGCTGGAAGCAGGGGAGGTTGCAACTTTCAACCAGCAAGGCTCCAGAAGGCCTCACTGAGAAGGGGACACCTGACCCAAAACCCAAAGGAGCACATTCAGCTTTGGGGATGTCTCCCTTCTACAGGATGTGGCTGCATCTAGCTGAGTGGCCAGGAAGACAGTCTGAGACAGACGACCATTCTGATTCTGCCTTCATTCCTCCTTTCCTTCCAGTTGCATCTGAAGTCTATGCAGTGACACTCCTTTACGGTCCAGTGAGGCTCTAATGACAGCAATAATGATAATAATGGGATTTGGGGGCAGCCCCTCCTTCTGGTGTGAGGGCCCCATTGTGCTGACTAATTGTGTAGAAGCAAGTAGGACAACTGTCTGTGGGGCGGAAGCAGTGGGGAGCAGAGGGAAATAGTTATTCGGGCCTCGGGGCATCACTGAATTACCCTGGCAGAGCACTGATGTGCATATGGGCTCCCAAAAAAGGGGTTTGGGGCCTTTGAACCCTGGAGAGGGGTCTTGGGTGAACCTGAATCCACTGGGTTCTTCACTATATCAGCTGTTAGAGGAGCTATGAATAAATCCTACTTATTTCAAAGCAAAAGGTGAAGAGGGAAAAAAAAAACCCATTAAGGGCCATAGGTGCACCCTTTGTATCCTGACAGTTGACAATGCCCAGCACAGGCAGGAGGCTCACCTTCCACAGAAGCCGGTTTTGTTTGAGAGAACAGGCCCTGTGGTCCTCAGACCTCAGCATCCAAACTGCTTATCTGAGCCATCTCTTTAATTGATGCTCTCTGACTGGGAACAAGTACCATTAGGAACACCCCTTTTAGTAAATATATGTTTTAATGGAATAGATTTTTTTTTGAAATGACCTTATCTCAGGTAGCAGGCACTTTCATAAGTATGTATTGATTGGCTTTAAATTCCTCAAGTGTTTTCACTTGTCTGTGTGACCTGGCATTTGTCCTTTTCCCAGCAACTCTGCCATGTTCTTTCTTTGTAATGTTTTATTCCGTTTGAACGCGGGTATTCTGCTGTAGTGAGAGTGAGCCACTTCCGATGTGCCACACGTGGCATTTAATATTGCTTTTGGGAAGGTGGGATTGTTATTGCCACCTGTTTACTGGTGGGGAAACTGAGGCCCAAAGAGGGTAGGGGGTGTGCCCCCTGTGGGTATGCCACATGAAGAATGTGTGGGAGAGCGGCTTTGAACCCAGATCTTCCTGACTCAAAAGGCATCATTTTCCCATCCTTATTTTCGTGCTACCTGTTTTGTTTAAATGTCTCGCTTAAATTCTCCAGTTCATGGTTGGCATTTGGAAATAAAGAGTCTAACTTTTAGTGCACTTATCACCCCCAAAAGAAGCACAGGGGGTGAAGGCCACAGATCTCTTTCGTGTGAGTGGTTCAGTCTGCAAGAGTGTGTTTTCTGTGTGCTAAATAACTCCAAGTTTCAAGACAAAGGCTGGTTTTCCACCACGCCAGTTAACAGGCCAAGCCAGTGAACAAAAATCAATGGCACAACTTAAGCTGGCATCGTGGAGACAGAGGCAAGAATTTAGTCACTTTAAAATTTAATTCTTAATCCAATTCAGCTAACGCTTGTTGAATGGCAGCGGCGGGCCAGGCCCTGTGCTAGACCCTGGGGAAACAAAGATGAACGAGGCTCTGCCTTGGAGAAGCTCGCTGGTTAGTACGGGAAGCAGACACTGAACAAATAATTTCATTACACCGTGGAAAGTGCTCTCGTAGCTGGTGCTCAAGGTGTGGAGAGACCCCCAAAGAACCCTTTAGTCTTGGGATGAAAGACAGCTGTGATTAGGATTCTTCCAAGAAGGCTCGAACTGCATCTGCCTTCTTACATGGAGGGGCATGTTGAGTGTTGACTCGATGCCTGTGGGCAAATCGAATGGTTAACCTTGGTGCCCAGACCCCTGTCTCCTCACCATCGTTTTGAGTTTATTTGGCTTACGTCACCCACATTTTCACCTAAATTCTTTTTACTTGCCTATGTAACTAATATAACAACTACTACTAATATTTACTGTAAACTTCAGTGAGATGGTTATATGTTTTTGTAAGAACTCCCTGGGATAGAGGCTAATATTTACTGGCTTTCTGCGGATGAAAAGCCTGAGGCACAGAGCTGGCATGTGATTTGCCCCAGGTCACACTGGCTTGTCATTGGCAGAACCACTCTCTGCTTCCTCCCTAAGTTCTAAGCAATCTGGTCTTTATTCAATTCCTTGCAGAGACCAGGTTTTAAGTTAACTCAGGATCTGGCACATGCTGTTCCTTCTGGCTGGAATGCTATTCCCATTGCTCTTGCTGTGGCTAGATCATTGTCATCCTTGAGCTCTGAGCTGAACGCACTCTTTCTTGACTAGCCTATCTAAAGTGGTTCCTCTCTGCTTGCTGTATTTTCAGTTCTGCAGAAGACTTAGCTCAATTTGAAATGACTATTATTATTTTTTAAATCCTCACTCCATGATATATTGATTTCTAGACAGAAAGGAAGGGGGAGGGAGAGAGAGAGAAACACTGATTGGTTGCTTCCTGTAAGCGCCCCAGCTGAGGAATGAACCCACAACCTAGGTATTTACCCTGCCCAGGGATCAAACCCACAACCTTTTGGTACACGAGATGATGCTCTAACCAACTGAGCCACCCAGCCAAGGCTCAATTTGAAGTTATTTTAAATTATTGTCTGCTCATTTGATTTCTGTATGTGCGCCTCACTGGCATGTAAGCTTATTGAGGGAGGGACTTTAAGTGGCTTAAACATTGATGTGTCCCCAGTGCCTACTACAGTGTTTGGTGTCCAGTGGGCACTCAGTAAATATTTATGGAATGAATGCCAGATATGGTACCAGGTTTGGGGGGGCACCAAGATGAATAAGACGGGCCTTTCCCTTGGGGGGACTTACAGTCCAGTCAGAGACATAGGCAATCAAACTAGCAGCTAATGCATGTGCTGTAGGTACCAGGAGCATGTGTATGGTGCCATGGGGACGCCAAGCAGGGAGTGACTGCTTTGCCTGGAGGCTGGGCAGACGTAAAGGAGGTGACATTGAACTAGTTGGAAAAAGGAACACCATCTCACCAAGTACTGCAGGCGCCAGGGCATTCTGGGCAGTAGGAGCAGACATGCTAGGAAGAGCTGGAGATGCTTGCACTGCATGAGTTTCCCAAATAACTGCTCTCTGCTAGGTGTGATGTACTAGATACTATATTAGGGATCTGTGTTTTTAGGAGCTTACAGGCTAAATAGAGAGACAGGCTTATCAATGACCTGGAGATGGATTTGGAGATGAAGGCAGGGACTAGATCATAGTGTTGAGGTCAAGAGAGGAGCATGGAAGCCTGTGTTCCAGGCTCCAGGTCATGAAAAGGAGGCACATGGGCAGAGAAGCTTGACGTGGACATAAGGGTGCCATTGAAGATTTTTAAGTAGGAAGTGACAGAATCAGCCTTGTGCTCAAGCACAACCTAGATATCAGTGTGGAAGCCACTCCTAGACTGGAGCCACTGGAGGAGGCAGGAGGGGGACCAGCTGAAAAGTTGTTGCAGGCGCCCGGGGAGAGCGGGTGGGGGAGGGTGGAGCGCAGGAGATAGTGCAGAGCAATGCTTAGCAGGAGTAGATCATGATCAGCTGAGTCTGACGGTTGAGAAAAAGAGGCAAACAAGGCCACAGTTTTCTAATTTGACCCGCCGTTTCAGTTACTGCTCCTTAACCAAGATCAGGCAGTGCTTCCCAGTGTGCTTGACTAGGCAACCCTCAGTCAGAAAGCTGGAAGACGGTGCATCATTCATTCCCAGCTTGGAAGGTTATGGAGCCCACCAACATAGTCCAGGTCCTGAGAAGTCCTGCAGCAGAGAAACTCAACCAGCGTTGCCCAAACTTCTTAGCAACAGAACCCTTAACACGAACCCCCAAAACAACCCATAAGACACGCTTTGAGAAATGAAATAAAACTCATAGTTTCCTGTGTGGCTCATCCTCTGGGTGGACCTATTCCCTGTTAATCTTGGCATGTATGATGTTGCTGTCCTGGTAAAAGTTTGAGGAATTCGGCATAGGAGTGAGAGAATGGGCCAGACCACTAAGATTCACCCCATGCCGTCTAACCCATCTACACCTGTTTCCTCATGTCTGAAACGTCACTTTGTGAGGAAAAGATGGTGGGGACCAACCTGTTAATTCCCAGAAAGGCCTAGCAAATGTCTGGCTCCCCAGAAGGGCTCAGTAAGTGTTAGTTCTTGTGAGAGGCAATTTAGGGTAGTCGGTGAGACCATGGGCTTGGAAGCTGAACTGCCTGGTTTTGTGTCTCAGCCCCTCTGCTCACTAACTCTGTGATCTTGGGAAAGCGATGCAGAGCCTTCTGTGCCTCAGTTTCTCCCATCTGCAAAGCAGGGACAATTATTATACCTACCCATAGGTTTGTCATGAAGAAGTGAACCAAATCACATTGAAGGATGCTACCTGGCATGTTAAATGTTTTTGCTTTTGTAAAACAAATTAAATTGCCTCTGTTATTAGCATAGTTTAACCATGACTTTTGGCTCCAGCGATGACAATGCCACTTTTCAGCTTTCTCAGCGGTGCTTCAGTCTTGTATATTGGCACTCCCCTTTCCTGAGTCTGGAGGCCTTGACTTCAGGCTTAGTTTGTCCCCATGACTTCCTGTTCCCTTCAGTTGGGTTTGCTTTCTTCATCTCAGGGACTGACAATGCTAATGAAAGTCCCCTGCTTCCCCGGGAGCGCCTGGCCCCTCCTCTGGGCTCTGTGCCTTTCCTAAAAATACAGACATCTGTTTCAACTCACTTGGCAGAAGACCTTGGGATGCTCTTGTAGCAAAACCTTCCTCCAGCGTGGACGCTGTCTCCTGCTCCCTCAGAGAGAGGCTGGATTGTGTCCTTGTTAAAAGTTTTCTGATAGTATATCAGTATAGAATCTTTGGAACAGGTCACACCAACTCCCACTTCTACGCCAATTACCTGATATTCAGTTCTCAGTTTCTTTCAGGGACTGTCTGCTCTTGGTAAACAATTATATTAGAGGATGCTGATGAAATCCGAGGGGCCGGAAGTAGAAGTTACATTTCTGGGTTCAGAGTTTCTTTTTCAGGGTTGAGTAAGTGGTAAATTTTTGCTGAGAGATTCTAGCCTAATAGAGCCAGATTCTCAAGGTCCCCCAGCCTGGCCCATGGGCATTTCACCTGCCTGGAAAGTTCAGTTTCTTTTCAGAGGTGGGTCTCCCCGTTTTTTATGTTGGCATGAAAACAATTAATAATTTAAGCTGTGCCCATTAAAAAGTAGAAATACTGTATAAATACAATACTATAATAATAAATTTAAAAGTTGATCCAGCTGGGCACTGTTCCCAGCCTTCCAGCTGAGCTGAAACACGAATAAGAAGAAAAACTGCTATATAATGCAAATGGCCGCAATCTTATTGTTTTCTGCTCCTCTTTTATTGTAAATATATAGTAGTGAAGTGACATTATGGATAAATAGGTTTTGTAGACTAACCTGGAAACCTAATCACTGTTTATAACATTATTTCTATGGGGAGAAAAGTGTATTTCGTGTTACAGACAGATGGTTTGCCAGCGAATTTTTTAAAACACAGTAGATTTGTAAGTTGGGGACCTCCAAGAATTTTAACCTGTAGCTGGATGTTCTGTATTCAGGGCTAGTGATCCATGACAATTAGAGATCCCTCAGAATCCCCACGTCTCCCAGACCCTTGTTGCCCTGTTCATCCTTGAGACTCTGCCTCCCTCTCTTTCTTCTCTGCCTTGAGGTCCTCACCTCTGTCACCTCGTCCTGGCCAAGTCCCAGCCCTCCCACCAACCACTGCTGAGACCCCAGGAGGCCAGGAGGATGCTGAATGTCTTTATCCTTGGGCGCCTTATTAAATGGCAGCGAGGGCTCACGGAAGGCTGTGCAATGGAGTGGCCAAGTGTGTGATTCTGAAGCCAGACTTCGGTCAGTTGTGGCTGGGTGACCTTGGCATGTTATCACAGTTCTGAGCTTCAGTTTCATCCCTGTGGAATGGGGTTCTGTGTGGACCAGTGGGGGAGTACTAAGTGTGCACACTCAGACCAGCGCCTGGCCTGGGGCCGTGCCCCCCCATGCAGGTGCATGGTGGGGTAGTTACCAGAGGATGTTGGGGTTTAGTCAGATTTCCATAAACTCAAGAACAAACCCACAGTATGAAAATACTTTCTGAATTCTAAAAAGCAAACTTAGAATCAAATGTCTGGAATCTCCCTCTTCATGAGTTGGGGCAGGGTAGGTTTGAAACATACTCATGGGTGGGGGAAGCGGTAGTCCACGTGCTTGTATACCTGAGTGGCCATATCAGACTCTCATTATTCTGAATAAATTAAGCTCTGCAGCAGGTTTTATGGCAAACTGATAAGAACAAGCCTTAAATAGTTGCATTCACTAAATTGTTTCCACATACAATGTTTTTCACCTAAGGACAGTTTGTTTTTGTTTTTTTTTTAAATTAACTGGTAGGTTTTGTTTCCTTTTGTTTTTTTTTCTTCATGCAGTATTTTCTTTGCATTTGAGATGGTTTTGTTTCTAAATTTGTAAATGTGCCAGTGTTGCACATTGGCCTTATCATGTAAGCATGAGATCTAGCTGGATAAAGGACTGGAAAAATAAAATGCTAAATGGGGATCTTGGGACTTCCGGGTAGGCTTGCAGTAGGGGGTGGGGCAAGGGCAGCAGAGGGAGGTCAGGAGAGCAAACCTGGCTCTGCCCTGTGCCCCAGCACGCGCTCATCCCGTTCTGAACTCAGGCTGTGGCACGAAGAAAATGACATGAAGCCAGTTAAGGAATCCATCTCTCTAGAGGTGCCTCATTGAGGATCCCCCACATCAAGCCTTGTGTCTGACAATGCAATTTTAATTTTATTTGCGCAATGGCTATTGTTTATGCACTTGATCTTTGCTTTTTTTAAAAAAAAAAAAAAGATTTTATTTATTTATTTAGAGAGAGGGGAAGGTAGGGAGAAAGAAAGGGAAAAAAACATTGACTTGAGAGAGAAACATCAATCAGTTGCCTCTCCTGTGTGACCCAACTGGGGACCAGGCCCGCAACCCAGGCATGTGCCCTGACCGGGAATCGAACCAGCGACCTTTTGCTCTGCAGGACAAGGCCCAACCAACTGATCCAAGCTGCCAGGCTGACTACTGCTTTTGTTCAGACAACAGGACTCAGAGAGTTAGCTTTCAAAAGGGATCATTTCAAAGTAACTGGTTTTGTTTACCAAAACGTGGGACCTCTATGATCTGCTCCCCTCCTTAAGAAATTTGAATGTGCGGGTAATGTGCTGTCATGAAGATTTTATAATTGGTGATGCTGGAGAAGTAATAAGACACTGTTGTTGGCTGACCATCTGGTCATACATTCTTGGTGTCATGGTTTGTGTTTGTGTTTTTTCAATTTTGTTTTTTAACTGGTGAGAAGCAAGGAATGGGCGTTTAGAAATTTCAAAATTTCAAAGGTGCTTTATAAATAAGAAATTCATGTTTAGTTGCTTAAACATGGTTAGATTTTATTTTACGCTTATACAAAGTAGGAAATGAAAAGTTTATTTTATACACTTGTATATGTGTGTGTCTGTATTTATGTATGTGTATATATACTTATATATATGTTTACAAGAGATAAACTGAAAACTTCCACTCCTGATTTGTTCCCTCTATGGCCCCAGATGTGGACTTCTAATGTACATTAAGAATAGTCTCTTCACTGTCAGTAGGAGTCAGACATAAATCAGAGGGGAACTCCAGAAACAAAAGTCGTCAACAGAAAGGACCTATGGAGATTTCATTTTTCATCCATTCACTCAAGCATATTCATCGAAACCCTAGTATCTGCATATCATGCTGCCAGACACTGAAGGATTTGCTGAAGAAATATTAAAGATATCCCCTCTTCCTTTGAGGAGCTTAGCACTTACTTGGGGAGAAACGGCACAGACATATGAAACAGTTAAGTTGTAATTCAAGGCAGCACATGATTAAATACCAAAATGTGTGTATCCGACAAGAGATGCTATAGGAGTTCAGAAAAGGGAGTGATAACTCAGTGGCACTACTGTTTTCTGCCTACAAATTGGCAAATTGTAGCACTATTTGTATGAAATATCTTACACTTGTTTTTTTGGCAGCCTTAGGCCTTGACTCCCAAGCAGCATTAAGAGCCTACAGAAATATTTGTACTCCAATCTCCGTAGAGCTAGCATTCTGTTTTCTGTTGTTGTTATTTTTTTCTGATGGGCAGAGGAAGTACCTCATACAAACCAGAGTGCACATGACGGGCAGGCAGTTTGTGACAGTCACAATCTCTTTCAATTACAAAATAAGAAATCAGTCTCATCATTTTCTGTTTTCCAGTCCAGTGGTACTTGTCCCCTCCCTTGCAAACTCCCCCTGACATTGAGAGGTGGTTTGCTTTGAACTTAATGTCCATGACAGATGAGCTAGCCATCAAAGGTCAGATAAATTTATGGCTTTGGAGAATTGAGGATGAAAAGCCCCATGGTTGTGATGTTGGAGAAGGAGGTGACACAGAGGTAGGTGAGTGCAGACACAGGCGTGCTCACTGGAAGCAGGGTTCCCCTGAATGTCAGAGTGTGATCACATGCTGAGAATATTGTGCTTGCGGATGATGTTTAATGAAAGTTACTGGCTTCCTGTTCTATTTGTGTCATATTCAAATTAGCACAGAGCTCAAAGATGAGCCATGCAGCCTAAATTCTTAAGAATTTAAAAAAAGAGAGAGAGAGAGAGAGAGAGAGAGAGAAGGGGAGGAAGAAGAAAGAAACACTTGTAAAATAGCGCATGTCAAATGCACTGTTTGGGCCCACGTCTCACTTTCCTTGGATCCTCTCAGGGACTCCCCACAGCTGAATGGAGTCATGATTTGGTTGTGTTTCAAGCTTATGATTCATGAATTTTCAGTTTCTTTTAAAACTCAATGTGGTGGTTCTTTCCCACCTCTTCACTTTAACCATAGGCCTCAAGGAGGCCTAAATAACAGAGATGTTTTGTTTTTTTCTCGACATTATTCGATGAAATGTCTGCGGAGTCCAACACTGTTTGAAAATAACATGGCACTTGATGTTCGCTCTCTTTGTCGGGTTGGCAGCCCTTCCGGTGAGGCAAGAGTTCCCAAGTTAGCATGACCTGGAGTGACCGAGACATCAAGCAAACCAAGTGATCTCACCACTCCGCTTCTGATGCTGTTTATCGTAGTAGTTAGCCCTGGCCACAGCTTGATTTATTTGGGGCATCCTCTGCGCTGGCCAACTTGGGGAAATGGCCTTGGAAAGTGTTTCTCCCATATCTTTTGATATAATTTGGTGTGTCTGTATAAATAAATGTAGCACATAGTGATGAGATACCTTATCAAGTTCTTGGGAAGACTCTGCCCTTCATACATTTTTTTTTTAAATTATCATACTACAAAGCACAAAATAACTTCTTGTTTTTAACTACAAAAAATATTACAAAAATAGGTTAGTGTTCTGGAGTGAATTGCAAACTGAAAATGTATATAATATAGAAACCCTTTCTTGGGCTGTTGTTTGCTCGGTTTTTCTGGAGAGGAGCTCTTTAATTTCAGAATCCACGAGAGGATGTGCTTTCGGTGTTTGGAGATGTCATCTGGAGAGGTGGCTCCCTGCTCTGAGACGTGATGGAAAAAATGCTCTGCTGTTTTCCTGCTGCTTTCCATGGTTTTAGCATCTCCTTCCTATGCTCGCTCAAAGTCAATAATTCACTATGCAAAGCCTGGTATTTTGTACCGAAGCTGGTATGTGAAAGTTTTAACTAATGCATGTGCAAGATTGCTGTTTTGTTGCCCTTTCTTTCTTTCTTTTTTTTTTTAAATAGGTGTACTTTTAAGGATGATTGTGTACGTTCGGAGAACTCAGAAAACTGGCTGGATATTTCATCAGGACCTAAAAAGTGCCCTCAAATTCACATATCTCAAAGAGGTAAAGACAAGGTAAGAGGAAAGATTTTAATTTGCCTCTATGGTATTGTCTCATTTTGCACCTTTGATGTTAACTTCCTTCTGTGTGTGAAATATCTATTAGCAATCAAATATGCTTAGTTAGGAGAGTCATTCCTTTAGTGGATTATAGAGTGCCGTGTACTCCGCAAGGTGCTAGGGATGCAGCAGAGACCAAGACACATTATGGACCTGCCCGTTATCTTGTGGGGCTGCAGATGACCCTCAATGGTTGAATTTAAAGAAGAGATGAACTTTTAATGGAGTAGGAAAACATACTGATTAAAGAAATAGAGAAAAAAGAAATTCAGACTCAGGGTCAATCAGGTGCCTTTAATGTGGCTTAGTGGAGAATTTTGTTTTGTTTTATGCTTCCTTTTCCTTATGTGTTCAGGCTTCTCCTGACAGCTATTTCATGAACATGGCTTCAAGCAATACTGGTTGAGGGGAACCAGTGTGGAGGAACCAATGTGGGCAGTGAATATTGCAAGTGGGGTCCCTTGGAAAGAAAGCCAGTGGGCTTTTGCCAAGGCAGAACTGCCAATCAGCCCTGTCGTTGGAGGAGAGAAAGGAAGAAATGAGTATATTCAAGCATTTTCTGATTCACATACCAACCATGTCCTACGGGAAACTGGAATCCCTGCCTTGCTTTCTCAGCAGTGCTGTACGGAGACATTTTCTCCCTAATTATGGCTCTTGTATTGTGAATAACTGTACAGAATCCCCATCAACAGCCAGTTGACCTGCCTGTTGAGCTCCCTCTGTTTTATTTGAATGTCACATTAACAAGGAAATGGGCCACTTTCTTTTTTTTCTCTTACACTTTGCCATTTCAAATAGCAGGAACCATACCACTTAAGATGATTTAACATTTAATAAAGGAGAGCCAGAGCATTTAATGAGTGATAAATAATAAAAGGATCAAGCTTTGAAGTCATAACTGATCAGAACTGAAGGATTTAAGGTTATTTGGTGGTTGTCACTTTCTGTTGTCTTCCTGGGAGGTGGGTTAAGAAAGAACTTTCAAAGCCTTCATTCAAGCAGGCCTGAGTGAGCAGATTCTGTTAAAAAGGTGCTTAAGGCACCTAAGTATGGGTGTGACCTAATTTTTGTTTCTCTTATTAGTCTGAGAAATCTCTGGTGCTGATAGAGAGTGATAGAAAATACCATGATCCTTGACTCTACCCCAGACTCTGATAAGTGGTTAAGATTATGCAAGATTTTTTTCTTTTATCATCTTGAAAATGTTAAGTGTAAGAATTCAGCTAAATAAAGTGAGGGAAAACAACTTGTTTATTAAATAAAAAGTGCTGCTTACACAATTTGCTTACCTAGCTCTGGATTCTCTAGTGTAAATCAGTCACCATTTATGTCTGGTCTGGAACATACAAACAATGTTTACCACCCACACAACCAAGTAGACTCCCCCCCTCCCCCAGTCTCACTGTGGTTTACCCTAATCCTTCTAGAGTGTTCCCACACAACCATTACCTCAGTCTGTCCAGCTGATTGTCAATCTCCTGGGAAAGGAGATAAGAACTTAGTAATCTGAATAAAGCTAGTCTCTGAAATCAACTTTGGACTGACTTTTAACAGGGTTGATAAGACATTTGACTCCGTCTCTTGGTCATAGTATTTCAAAAATATTTCTGTTGTGTGATCACTTATGACTTGCCTAAAAGTCTCAGGTCTTTGTTATTTAAATACCACCTGGTCCTGACCTACAGAGATGGTAGTCCATGGTTTCTCTCAATTCTATGTACTGGCTCCCTTCTCACAGTGTTTGCAAACTGCCCATCATGTGCCTCGTAACATTCTAGTAACTTTCTAGGTACAGAAAACTCCTATATAATGCGAAGACTTTGTTCTAAAGAAGCTTCATTTCTTTACACAAAACAATTAGAAGATAGTATATTGTCATCTTCATTAAGAAACCGGCATTAAAAAGAAATAACTAGAGCAATTCCACTTATCTTGGAGGGATTTCCATGAGGTGGTATTGAGTAAAAACAGCAAGATGCTGAAAAGTATATGGAGCATGATCTTGTATTGATAAAAAAAAAATCCTGTATAAGTTAATGTGTATGGGCCTCTATATGGTTATTTGAGAAAAATATGGAGGAATTCATGGCTGGATTGCCAACGTGGGCTCCCCTGACAGAATGACTGAGGTCGTGGAGAGCAAAGACATAGATAAGTTAAAAAAAATAACAAAGAAAAGAAAAATGAAACCCTTGCACACACAAACAAAAAAGGATGTGTGGCACGTCCTGTTTTTGTGCCATGTAAAATTGTGTTTGTGCGTACCTACAAGGAGGTTTTAACATCCAGTACAAATGGCTTATACCGATAAAAACAAAAAAAAAGACGTAGAACTGAAGTAGTCCCCACAGACGGTATGCTTTCCAGGGCAGAGTCGCTAGAAACCTTCTTTTACAAATCAGAATGAAAACAAAGAATTTCACCGTCACTGATACACTCGACCCTGTTTTTCAAGTTCTATCCAATCCGTTAATCCAAGAAAGAAGTAATAGAAATAATTATTAGAGTGGAATAGACAAAAATATCATTATTTGCCACTCTTCAGTGGTTGTCTATCTGCAAAATCTAAACACATTAGCTTTTATAACTATTTAAATTAATAAAAGTAAAATGAAGTGCTAAGTGTTCAACAGGCATTTAAATATAAATAACCACCCTGGCTGGTGTGGCTCAGTGGATTGAGTGCCGGTGTGTGAACCAAAGGGTCGACGGTTCGATTCCCAGTCAGGGCACAGGCCTGGGTTGTGGGCCAGGTCCCCAGTAGGAGGTGCACAAGAGGCAACCACACATTGATGTTTCTCTCCCTCTCTTTCTCCCTCCCTTCCCCCTCTCTAAAAATAAATACATTTTTAAAAAATTAAAAAAGTATCAATAACTTTACTTACATGTGAAGTAAAACAAACTGTTAATGTTCATTAATAAAAGATTCCATTCATTGGAACAACAGAAACACTTATAATCTTAAAGTCCAAGGTATATATCCTTTATTTACAATTATTTTTACCAGGAGATACATGTTGAAGACAACTACCAAAAATAGTAATTTTGGCTTTACAACAGCTTGTCTTAGTGATTTTTTTAATAGTAATTAGAAGGTGGGGCAGCGGTCTATTGAGGCTATTTATAATTCAT
>VMDR010011684.1:0-28020 GCA_007922815.1 Macrotus californicus | reverse complement strand
GTTTTGTTGTTTCTCTTGCCCAAAGAGATATATCAGAAAAAGAAACAACATTGCTGTGAGACATGTCTGAGATTTTACTACCTGTGTTTTCTTCTGGGATTTTTATGGTTTCAAATCTAACATTTAAGTCTTTAATTTATTTTGAGTTTATTCTTGTGTATGGTGTAAGAAGGTGATTCATTTTTTGGCATGTATCTGTCCAATTATCCCAACACCATTTATTGAATAGACTATCTCTACCCAATCATATGTTTTTGCTTCCTTTGTAAAATATTAATTGACCATAAAGACATGGATTAATATCTGGGCTCTCCATTCTGATCCACTGAACTATGTGTCTGTTTTTATGCCAGTATAATCCTGTTTTGATTACTGTGGCTTGTAGTATAGTTTGATATCAGGTAGAGTGATTCCTCCAATATCATTCTTTTTTTGCAAGATAGCTGTGGCTAGTCAGGGTCTTTTGTTATTTGTTGTGGCCCCGTCCGGCAGGACCGCGTGTTGTGGTGGAATGCTTGTCCTATATACCTGGACAAAAATTCACGCAGACTAAAGGAATCTGGTGGAGAAAAAGGGATGTCAAGCCACTCTCTAAGTGAGAAAATGCTAGGGCTTGAGTGGCCACTCTCTCAGAGAGAGAGGGAGAGGGAGAGGGGGAGAGAGAGCCAGCCTGCATGGCCGCTCTCTCAGAGAGGGAGAGAGGGAGGGAGGGCCCAGACCCCTTGCCTGCACAGGCTTTTATTGACACTCTAGGTACACTACATCCAGGATGGTTCTCATTAACTATGCACAGGTTAGTTTTAGGTGGTTATCATAACAAAAGAAAGAATGTTGCTAATCCCTTTAAGGTAAAGGTCATTTGCAAATGTAAAGAGAAAAGAGGTGGAACTGGTTACACCCAAGCTTGAGAGGTTTAGCATAGATTTTAGGAAGTTACTTTAAAGATATGCAGTAAACATTTGTTTCCTCAATTCAGGGTGAGGGAGTTTTTAGCGAAAGCAAGTCTCAAAGCGGCCTAGGTGCAATGCAGGCCTGATTCCCCATGGGAGACCTATTCACGGATGTTTTCTGCATGTCATGCACATCTGTCTGCGTTCAGAACCAGAGCTGAGCCACTAGATCACATCAAACATGAATAGGTTCCCTATAGTTATTCCATATAAATTTTTGGAATATTTTTTCTAGTTCTGTGAAATAAGTCATTGGTATCTTAATGGGAATTGCACTGAATCTACAGATTGCTTTGGATAGCATGGACATATTAATGATGTTAATTCTTCTTTCACTTATTTGTATCTCCTTCAATATTGTTCTTCCATGTCCAATAATTTTCTGAGTAAAGGACATCATTGGTTGCATTTGTTCCTAGGTATTGTATTTTTATATGCATGTATGGAACTAGAGAGCATTATGCTAAGTGAAATAAACCAGGCGGTGAGGGATAAATACCATATGACCTCACCTTTAACAAGAACATAATCAGCAAAAGAAAAAAGCAAACAAAATATAACCAGAGACATTGAAATTAAGAACAATCTAAAAATAGCTAGAGGGGAGGGGGGAGGGGACAGTGGGAGGAAGGGTTTTCAAGAACCACTGTAAAGGACACATGGACATAACCAAGGCGGAGAGTGGGAGAAAGGGAGGAAGGTAGGATTGGCTGGGGTAGGGGGTGGTGGTGGAGGGAAATGCAGACAACTGTAATTGAACAACAATAAAAAAATAAAATCTTTAAAAAAATAAAAAAATAAAAGAGGGAAAACAAAGAGAAGAAAATAAATATAATAAGTATTTTTCTGGAGGGATATAAAGAGTTTGTGGACTTTTAAAAATCTAAGAATTACATTATACTGCATAGTGTGAACAACTCTGGACATATTTTATTAGCTTTTAAGGAAGTTGAGTGAAGACTTCCTTCAATTATACTGCAGAGGATTTAGGCAGGGAGAATAAAATTGTTTGACTTAAAATTTGACCAGGATGTGAGGTATAAGCACACCTTTCTCTTAATGTAGTGTGTAATCTTTAATAAACAAAAATGTGTGAAGGGTTAAAAAAAAATAAAGTCTATTTTTCAGCTGTAAGTATTGCTACTCCAGCTTTTTTTTTCATTTCCATTTGCATGAATATCTTTTTTTCATCCATTTACTTTTAGTCAGTGTGTGTCTGTTGTTCTGAGGTATATTTCTTCTAGACACCATATGTATGGACTTTTTTTCTTATCCATTCAGCTATCATATTATTTTTTTTTTGTTTTTTAAATATATGTTATTGATTATGCTATTACAGTTGTCCCATTTTTTTTCTCCCCTGTATTCCCTCTGTCCTGTACCACCACCCCACCATCATTCCCCCACCTTCGTTCATGTCCATGGGTCATACATATAAGTTCTTTGGCTTTTCCATTTCCCATACTAATCTTTATCTCCTCCTGTCTATTTTGTACCTACCATTTATGCTTCTCATTCCCTGTACCTTTCCCCCCATTCTTCCCCCTCCCTTCTAATAACTCTCCATGTAATCTCTATTTCTGTGATTCTGATTCTGTTCTAGTTATTTGCGTTGTTCATTTTTGTTTTTGTATTTTTATTTAGGTTTGGTTGTTGATATCTGTGAATTTGTTGTCATTTTACTGTTTGTATTTTTGGTCTTCTTTTTCTTAGATAAGTCCCTTTAACATTTCATATAATAGGGGCTTGGTGATGATGAACTCCTTTAACTTGATCTTGTCTGAGAAGCACTTTATCTGCCCTTCCATTCTAAATGGTAGCTTTGCTGAATAGAGTAATCTTGGATGTACATCCTTGCCTATCATGACTTTGAATACTTATTCCCAGCCCCTTCTTGACTGAAAGGTTTCTTTTGAGAAATCAGCTGATAGTCATATGAGAACTATTTTGTAGGTAACTATCTCTCTTTCTCTTGCTGCTTTTAAAATTCTCTCCTTACCTTTAATCTTGGGTAATATAATTATGATTTGCCTTGGTGTGTGCTTCCTTGTGTCCAACTTCTTAGAGACTCTCTGAGCTTCCTGGATTTCCTGGAAGTCTATTTCCTTTGCCAGATTAGGGAAGTTCTCTTTCATTACGTTCTCAAATAAGTTTTTAATTTCTTGCTCTTCCTCTTCTCCTTTTGGCACCCCATATGATTCAGATGTTGGAACATTTAAAGTTGTCCCAGAGGTTCCTGAGACTCTCCTCATTTTTTTGAATTTGTGTTTCTTCATTCTGTTCTGGTTGAATGTTTCATTCTTCCTTCTCCTCATTGATTTGAGTCCTGGTTTCCTTCCCTTCACTGTTGGTTCTATGTACATTTTCCTTTATTTCACTTTTCATAGTCTTCACTTTTTCCTCTATTTTGTGACCATATTTAACCATTTCTCTGAGCATCCTGATTACCAGTGTTTTGAACTGTGCATCTGATAGGTTGGCTATCTCTTCATCACTTAGTTGTATTTTCTCAGGAGTTTTGATCTGTTCTTTCATTTGGACCATGTATTTTTTTGTCTCAGCATACCCATTACATAGTAAGGGGAAGAGCCTTAGGTTCACCAGGGCAGGGCAACCTACATTGCTGTGTTATGGTGCTACATATTGGGGAGGGATTCTAGAGGGAACAATGCCACTTGCTTAGCCCTAGGCTGGCTTCAGTCACTTCCTCTGCTACCCACAGACAAATTTGGTCCTTCTAGGCTGATTCCTGGGTGGGTGATTTTGTGTATGTTCTAGGACCCTGTGGGTCTCTCTAATGAACTCCCCGGTAATGCTGGGAGTTTCTCCTGCTGCCTCAACTCCCACAGGTTTTTTCAGTCAGAGGTTTTGAGGCTTTATTTCCCTGCATTGGAACACTGGGTTTTGTATTCTGTGTTGCTCCCTAGTTTTTCCTCCCAGTTTATCCACCCACAAATGTGGGACCACCCACTCCTCCAGCCGTCACCTTGCCTGGTCCACCATCCACCGCCTTGTCACTAGTCCTTCCCACCCTGACTGCCTGACTCTGCCCCTCCTACTGGTCTGGATAAGTGTTTCTCCTTTTACTCCTTGGTTGTCAGACTTCTATACAGTTCGATTTTCTGGCAGTTCTGGTTATTTTTATTTTAAAATTTGTTGTTGTCCTTCTTTTGGTTGTGCAAGGAGGGAAAGTGTGTCTACCTATACCTTCATCTTGGCTGGAAATAATTTGCATATACCTATCCTGTATCTTTTGATTAGAGAATTTAGCTCACTTACATTTAAAATGACTACTGATAGGTACATATTTATTGCCATTTTATTCTTTTAACTATGTTCCTCTGTTGCCATCTTCTTCTTCTTTTTGATGGCCCTTACATTTTTTTTTTTTAATCCTCACCCAAGGACATTATTCTCCATTGCTTTTAGAAAGAGAGAGAGAGTGAGAGAGAGAGAGAGAGGGAGAGAGAGAGGAACATTGATGTGAGAGAGAAACATAGATTGGCTGCTCTCCTGCAGCCATTCAGGGTCGGGTATGTTCATACGGGATTCAGGCAGACAGAAGAAAATTTGCAGAGTCATTGGGATGTCTGATATGCCTTTATTCCAGGGTGGGGTGACCCACTCGCACCGCAAGCCATGAGTCACACCACGGAATGTCTCAACCCCTTTATATACTTAGTACACACAAAGCCAGCTGGGTACCAACATAGACTATCACTAGTTATACAACAGACCTTGATTCTGCACATGTGGGCCTTTAATCACAGTTATAGAAACACTGCTAAGTCCTAGTTCCCCAGGTATCCAGGTGAGGGAGCCTGACTGACTCCATTAGCCTTATATTCCAGCCCTTCAGGGTTCCTCACCATACAATCTATGCGAGGGTGTCTTCTGTGAAGGTCTCTTGGTGAGGAGGGCAGAGTCCTGCACCCATATACCACAACAGCAGTATAGACTACAGCAACAGGTAACCAGGAGACAGGCACTGCCCCCTCAAATATCAAGGCCCCATTGCCATTCAGAAGTTAGGTGATACGGACTCTGCCCCTGGGGTCTGTGTGTTGTGGATATTTATTCTATGGCTGCAATGAACGATGGACAAATTCACATGGACTAGAGAAATCCGGTGGAGAAAAAGGGACAGCACGGCCACTTTCTACGTGAGAGAGTGCCCTGACCCCTGCCTGGACAGGCTTTTATTGATATTCTAGGTACATTACATCAAGGATGGCACTCATTTACTATGCACAAGTTTGCTTTAGGTACTTACCTTTTATAGATAACATAGGAAAGAATGTTGCCAATTACTTCAAAGAGAAAGGACATTTGCAAATGTAAAGGGGAAAAGTGGTTGAACTGGTTACACTCCATCCTTGGGAGGTCTAGTGCAGATTGCAGTAAACTTCTGCTGCCTCAATTCTGGCTGAGGGAGTTTTTAGCAAGAGCAAGACTCAAAGCTGCCTAGGTACAATGCAGGCCTGATTCCCCACGGGAGAACCGACCCATGGGTTTGACTTCCTGTGTGCCGAACATGTACCTGTCTGTTTTCAGACAGAGCTGGGCTACATTTAGCACTCCACATGGATAGGTTCCCTATAGTTAGGGACACCCACCATTCTTGCAGGGAATCACCTGTTAGATGTTTGATAGCATGGGTTTCAGAGGCTAATGCCTATAGAGCTTGGGTAACATTGTGATGGATATTTGGAATGTACACACAGCATTTTCTCAATGAGGATACACACCCCACCTGTGATGCAGGGAACATGTCTAAGGCCATGTGATTTTGTAGGGCTACCTTTCTCAATTGATACACTTCCTCATTAAAGAGGCTTAAGGAATCATGTGTTGCATTCAATGCACGACCAATGTGCAAAGTCAAAACAGTTATCTCAGCCTCAGTGACTATAGAAGCAGCTTGAGGAGAAAAAATGGCTAATGGGTAGTATCACCAGGGAGTATGCTTTACCCAGTGTCACTCCTGAGATGCTTTCCAATTGACTGGCTGGTTCATAAGAGTTTTCTGAACTCAGGCAGGCAGATAAGGTCACTCCCAGGTACAACAGCCAGTCCAATTTCTGGACAAGTAAGGCCACCCATGTGAGCAACACACCCAGAGGGCCTCAGTGGGAACTGCAGCCCACTTATTTGGTACCTCCCAGTAAGGCTTAAAAGTGTGCTTCTGACACAAACCTATCGGATTCCAGCCCACTTGTGCTTGTCCTTTGAGGTTCTCAATACAGAGGGGGGCTGGTTCCATGGCCTCAACTGTGAGCCAACCTCAGTCATTGCTTATGGAGTAGCCTATTAACAGCTGAGGCTGGTCATACTGTTGCTCTGCCCTAGCACAGATGTCAGTCTAGGTCACATTCCATAAGGAATGTACACTGTTCCAATGGTGTTGTAACCAAGTCCAATTTGCAATGGAAGCCAGAGAGATGTGTCATGAGAGGCTGGCAGCTGTGCTAAGGGGGATCTCAGTGCAGACCTATCATGCTGATTAGTTAGCCACTGAGGCATAGGTATGTATCCAGTCAATGACGGTGTTAATTTGTACCCTACAGGTAAAAAGACAAAACAATTATTGAAACTAACTATGGCAAACCACAACTCTCAGGCAATATACAAGCAAATTTCTGGTCAGTCAATAAGACAGTGGCTGGCAGAGGGAGCCTCTCTGGGTGTGAATACCATACCTTTCGCACCTCAACTAGGGGTTCAGCATCTACTTGCAATAAGAGAACTCATAGTGGGCCATAGGGAAATCACATAAGAGCTGTGGAGGTGTTTCATAGTCTGCTGGCCCTCAGTATGTCACCTTTAAGATTGGGGGACATGTCCCAATCACCCAGGACACTATTTGCAAGTTTCTCTCTACCCCTTTTCCCCAAGGGGCAATAAGAGCCACCCAACGCATGTGGGGGTCCTCTATCTCCCAAGGCCACATCCAAGTGGGCATTTGTGCATGTTCCAGGCCCTCAAGAGTGAGCTAGAGAGTATTCCTGTTTTCTCAAGCCTGGTTTTAGCAAAGCATCCCTGGTGTAAACTTGTGGTTGAATCAGAGCTGCAGTCCACTGGAGTAATGTTTCCACCAGAGCTGGGCCCCTCCTCTGACTCCTTTTGTTTAGAGTTCAGAGGATAGTCCATAAACATTTTGTCCAGCTCCCCAATGTAGGGATGGCAGCTGTGGATTATAGGCCTTGCTTTAATAAGCCATTATACCATTCAATCATCCTAGCAGCTTGGGGGTGATAGGCCACATGGAGCTTCCAGTCAATTTGCATGTCTTGGGCCCATTGTTGCACCAAGACCCCTGTAAAATGTGTCTCCTGATCACTTTCAATGATCAAGGGTTGCCCATAGGCAGTGCATAAGTGCTCTAGTGCAACGATCACTGCTTTTTGATCTGGGTAGCGTGCAGGGTATGCAGCCAAGTCCGGTGGCTGTGTCCACACATGTGATTGCATACTTATACCCCTCTGAACTAGGTAGGGGTCCAATCATGTCAACCTGCCACTAGATCAGCAGTACTCATCCCCATACCACCTGCCCAGTAGTTCCCACAGGCCTCTGGGGATGCTCTCAAGAGCCGACAACACAGGTCTCACAAGCTTCCTGTACCCTGCTAAAGTGACAGATCACCCCCAAGTTTTTATAGTAGATCACATGGCCTCCTTTCCAGCATGTAAGAGGTGATGATGTAGCCAGTGGGCGACTTCTGTTACTAACAGGCTGGCAGGTACCATTTCCAGCCATTGCACCTTGGCTAGAGTATCAGCTTCATCATTCCCCAGGAAGGCTAGGGGTGCATGCCCAGTCATATGATATACAGTGATTTGTTTCTGGTGGCCTAATTCCCATTGGTCTTGCCACAGGGCCTGTCCCCATAATGGCCTATGCATAACCATCCATTTATTTGCATGCCATATAGAGATCCATGTTAGTCCCTGGTATACCGCCCAAATATCTATGCAAATAGTCAGGGGCAGTGCTTCATTTTCAACCACAAGCCCTGCAGCCCACAGTTATGCCCACTGGCTACTCTGACAGACTTCAGTGTCAAACCAGATTGAATCTGTTTTTGGCTGAATTGCTGCAGCAGTCCACATGGCAGGCTGGCCCCTGCTGGACCCATCAGTGTACCATGCATCTGAAGGAATAGATACTTGCCCTTCACAGAAGAGGCTAGCTTCCATTTCTTCTATTGTGGCAGGGGCAGGAGATTTTTTTCATCTATATAGGTAACAAGGGCTAATACGTCCTGCAACTTGGCCCATAGGGGTCTAGTAGAAAGAGTATTCCTTTGTTGCAGATAAGCCCCCCACTTAGCTAACGTGGACATCTGAGCTGTCTCACTGTGAGACTTGGGGTGGCCCAGACCTTACTGTCATGGGGGCAGTTCCTGTTATAGCCTCTGAGGCCAACAGGGCAGCATACACCGCCACCAGTTGCTTTTCAATTAGGGAGTACCATACCTTTTCACCCTTCCATAGTTGGGACCAGAATCCCAGGGGTTGACATAGTCATTCCAATCACTGTCAAAGACCCCACCCAAAGCTTCCTTGTGTCACACACACATCTAGCTCACAAGGTCTAGCAGGATCCAGAGTGTGCAAGGCCTGAGCATATTTAGTGATGTGCTTTACTCCTTGGAACACTTATTCCAAGGTCAGGGTCCAGTCCCAACTCACTCCTTTTTATACCAAAACATACAAGGAGTGAACAACTTGAGTGAGGTGAGGCATGAACACTCTCCAGTATCTTAGGAGGCCCCAAAATGTTTGGAGCTCTTTCACAGTGATAGGGGTAGGATACACCTGAGTTTTATCTATTACCACATCAGGGATTACTTTTGTCTTACCTGACCAGACACCTCCCCAAAATTTGACAGATAATCCAGGTCCTTGCAGCTTGGACTCATTGACTGACCAGCCACATGACTTCAGGTGTGACAAAACTTGTGGCACTGCTTTCTCTAACTCTGCAAGAGAATCACTGGTTAGCAAAACATCAATGTAATGAAACAGGTGCACCTCAGCAGGCCGTGGCGACGTAGCCATGTCTTCCACTGCAAGCTCGTGACAGATGATCAGGCTATGCAAATACCCTTGAGGGAGCATTATAAAGGTCCATTGTCAGCCTTCCCATATGAAAGCAAACTGATTGTGACTCTCTGGAGTGCAATATCAATGGAGAAAAAGGCATTTGCTAGATCAGCCACTGATAAGTTCCCAGCTCATTAGTTAATCGGTCCATCTAGTCCATCATAGAGGGGACTGCTGCATGTATTGGGGGAACAGCCTTATTCAACTCCTGGTAATCTACCATCATTCTCCACATGTCATAAGCTTACACACTGGCTACACGGGAGAGTTGAAGGGACTGTGGGCAGCCCTAATTACCCTACTTTTTCCAACTCTCCTATAGTTGCTGTGACCTCCTCATGGCCCTGGGCAACCAGTACTGCATTGTGTGGATAGCAAATGATTGCAGTATGCTCAGCATGCCCCCATACTATGACTTTTACCACTCACACTCAGGTGGAATTATCCCGCAGTGGTTTGCAGCCACAATCCTTGGAGCACATCAATGCCCTGGATATACTCAGGAATGGGGGATTCATAAACAGTATATTCATAGGGAGGCAATCGCCCAGTACTCAGAGGAAGCTGCATGGCCTTCACCTTTACACTGCACCCCACATAACCATCAATAGAGGATTCAGGCTCCAGAAACTTGTCAGGGTTTCCTAACAAGGAAATACAGGAGAGTACATTCTGTCCCTGTGTCTACTACAGGCAGGACCTGCTGGACATTTGTAGGGAATCGGTGGATAGCCAATTCCACATGTGGCCTCCAGTCCCTATCTGTCCCCTGTAGACAGGTCCTCAGCCCTCTCCCTATTCAAATGACCAAAGGATAGCCCCTCCCCCTTCTCAGGAGGTTGGCACAGCCAGGTGGTCTTCCAGCCAGACAGAATGGGCCTCTTGCATGATGTCCCCAGGTTTTCCCTTCACTTCCTTCTTCTCTTGGTCAGCTTGCAACTGTTTCCACAGTTCCAATAAGTAGGCATTTGGCTTCTCATCAATTTTATTTCAATCTACTCCAGCCTCCAAAAGATCCAACCACATCTGGTTTCTAGTCACCCACACAGGTTCACTTTTGACTGAGGGGCAGAGGGTACTCAAGACACCATCTGAACTCCTTTCTGCTGCTTCTGATTATCTGTCTCCCCCCAGACTCACCACCATTGTAGTGACGCTGTTAATATGGTACCCAACATTCAGGGCCAAAATAGCCATGAGGGATCCAAAAGAAAGCAGAGGGCATGCTGCATCACCAGATCCCTCATCCCTGCCATAAAGCATTCATCATCAGGGCCATGAGTATTAAGATTAAACATGGCCTGGTACATACCCAACACTCATAGAATCTTCACTAAGTCTGCATAAGACTTCCATTTACTCAGTGTCTGGCATGTATCCTGCATCTGCCCAGACCCTGCAAATAGCAGCCATGACCCACTACAACAGAGAATGAGATCCCTGCCCCCTCCCATTGGGTTGGCTATTTTGCAGCCACTGGCACAGGAAGGGGTGAGTCCTGATGGAAGCGAACTTTTCCATTTCATGATTAGTGCACATGATACTATCCACTCTTAAATCCCAAAGGTGGAGCAGTCATGCTGCCGAGGGCTCCCCAGGCCACTGCCAAAACTGCTTCAGCAGATCCACTAGTTTGGCCTGTGTATGTAGATGGTACTTGTGTGCTCAACCATCTGGGTAGGGCCAGCCAGATTCCCCCCAGGAGCCACAGGCTGTTGGTATTTTATCTTCTGTATCATTATTGGGCACGTCTGCAGGTAACTCAGTTCCTCTTCCCCTCCTTTGTATCATCCACTGTGATCTGGGAGGCGGACCACAACGATTCTGCTGTCCTATCCTGAGGTCCTCCTCCAGGGCACAGACACCAGCCTGCGAGGCTTCTGCTCCCTCTCAGAGCTCTCCTTACTTTGCTGCCATGAAACACAGTCTCCATCACAGCTTGCAAAGCTATAAGAAATGCCCAGCCCATGGCCCCCTCAGCTGCCTGGGCACTTGGCTTCACCAGGGTCACCCCTACCACCTGTGTCGGGTGCACCACAAATATCAGGCTAGTCCTGTGGGGGAGCCCAAGCTGCAAGGAGATGGCCACCAAATACCATATACTGGTGGCAGGAGAGTCCTCTAAACCTCCTCTCCAAGAGTCCTGATGGCTCCAAACCATACTGTGACGAATTCTGCTGATTGTGCTAATTGCCCTGCAGCTGTTCAAGTCCAGGGAGGTTCACACAGGATTCTGGCAGATGGCAGAAAATTTGCAGAGCTATAAGGATGTCTGAAATACCTTTATTCCAGTGTGGGGTAATCCACATACACCGCAAGCTGTGTCACACCACGGAAAATCCTGACTCTCTTATATACTAAGTGCACACAAAGCCAGCTGGGTGTCAACATAGACTATCACTAATTATATGACAGATCTTGATTATGCACATGTGGGCCCTTAAGCACAGTTACAGAAACACTGCTAAGTCTCAGTTTCCTGGATGTCCAGGTGAGGGAGCCTGACTGACTCCATTTTCCTACAGATGCCTTTTGCACATGCCCCGACTGGAGATCCAATCTGTAACCCAGGTATGTGTCCTGGCTGGGAATCAAACCTTTAACCTTTGGTGTATGGGATGATGCTCCAACCTATTGAGCCACACGGTCCAGGACTAACATTTTTTGTGATACTGGATTGATGGTAACAAACTCCTTTATATATATACCTTTTTTTGGTCTGGGAAGCTCTTTATTTTTCCTTTATTTCTAAATGATAGCCTTGCTGATTAAAGGAGTGTTTATTGTAGGTCCTTGTTTCATCACTTTGGATATTTCATGCCAATTTCTTCTGGCCTGAAATATTTCAGTTAAGAAATCAGCTGACAGTCTTATGGGGGCTTCATTGTGGATAAGTGTTTCTTTCTCTTGCTGCCTTTAAGATTCTCTCTTTTTCTTTAACCTTTGCCATTTTAATTATGATGTGTCTTGATGTGAGTCTCTTTGGATTCATCTTATTTGGGACTCTGTACTTTCTCAACTTGTGTGTCTTTTTCCTTCACCAGGTTAGGGAACTTTTTGGTCATTATTTCTTCAAAAACGTTTTCAATCCTTTGCTCTTTACCTTCTTCTGAAACCTCTTTCATGTGGATGTTGTTATGCTTCATGTTGTCCCCAAATTTCTTTAAACTCTCTTAACTCAAAACAATTTATTTCATTTTAACTGTTGTCGTTGGATTGTTTTTCTGCCTTGTTCTCCTCATCACTGCTTCAGTCCTCTGCTCCTTCCACCCACTGTCTGTTCCTTCCAGTGCATCTTCCATTTCAGATATTTTATTCTTCATTTTTGACTGGTTCTTTCCTTTTCTTTTTTGGCTTCTATGTCCTCTTTCATGCTGTTGTAGTTGTCACGTAGTTCCTTGGGCATCTTTATTACCATTTTTCTGAACTCTGTATCTGGTAAGTTGCTTCCCTCACTTTCATTTAGCTTTTTTTTTTTTTCTGGAGATTTCTCCTGTTCTTTCATTTGGGGCATGTTTTTTTGTCTCCACATTTTGGCTGCTTGTTTGTTTCTGTGTGTTAGGTAGATGTATTCTGACTCTCAGGCTTTGTGGGGTGGCCTTATGTAGTAGTTGTTCTGTGGCACAGTCCTCTTGATCACTTGCCCTGGGTGCTACAGGAATGTCACTTGTGTGGGTTATATGGGCATCCTGTTGTTTTGAGTCTTGATTGCTAATATTGGCTTGTTCATACATGGGATGGACGCTGAGGATGGCTCTCTGTGAAGCTTAACCTGAACCATGATATGCAAGCTGTTGTGTGGCTCCTGATCACATGAAGCATAATTTGCCTCAGCTGGGTCTGGTGCCTGCTGAGATACCCCTTTGGATATAACACTTGTGAAGGTTATTGGGTCTTCTCTGATGTTGTCTGAAGCTGGCCACTGATTATATTGGTTCTGGCCTCTGTGATGGACTCTGGGGCAGGCCAATGTGAGATGCTGCCTGTGATTGGCCCTATGTAACCTGTTTGGAGCTACAGAGTGATCCAGTTTGTGACTGCCTCTGCTGAGCCTGCTGTATGAAGGAAGAAGCAAGCTGCACACCAAGGCTGGCTTTTTCCACCACTGATCCTGGGGTCAGGTCCGCAAAAGTCCCAAGGCACCCCAAGGACCACTTATATCTACCTCAACCTTCCAATTGCCTGTTAAACTCAGCCACTGAAAGATTCTGAGGTAGATTTTCAGTGAGTTACCAGGTAGATATAAGTGGTGTTCACCAGATTTATACAGGTTTAAATTTTATATCAGCTGTTTTTCTGAGGCTACTAAGCAAAAATCCAAGGGTATACCAAATCTACTTGCCATTTACTATGAGCTTGCACACCTTTGTGGTGGGGTGGGATATCAGTGATTCATTCATTAGGGTGAGGCCAGCAGAGTTTATCAGGCCCAAACAGACCAATATCTGGCCATTTGGAAGAAGTGCTCTGCACTGCTCGGGCATACAAGAGAAAAACAGGCCTTGCCCTAGAGCCAAAACACTCAGTCTGTCCCAGATTCTTTCTGGATTAGCCTGAACTCAGTTGAGTGGGTTCTCCAGGAGTCAGGAAGATGGAACTAGTGGATCTCTTGTGAAGGGAGGTGCTGGTCAGTCTTCTGAAAAGGTGGGGTTGTGACCTCCATCCCAGAACCAGACAATTAAGATTTTTCTTAGCTCTTTTGAGGGTGTAGCCACAGAAGTTGGGTGTGGGGGACACTGGGAGCCTGGAGGGTGTGTCTGATGAAAGCCTGGAGGGTGGGTCAGTGAATCTCCTGTGATGGGCCAGTGCTGGTCATGTTCATGGGAAATTAGGAGGAATGGCCCCCACCTCAAAGGCACACAAGTCAGTTACTGACATCTGTTGAGTCTTCCCAGACCTCTACACCCTGGCCAGTGCAGCTGACTCCTCATTAGGGCCTAAGCTCCGCAAAGTGGAGGGAGTCTAGAGGTTGGCGCAATTGCTTTTCTCCAGGTTCATGCCACAAGGAGGGGAGTGTTTCATCTGAGAAAGATGGTGTTTAGGTGGGGGAGAGTGACTCAGTGCAGGGATCCTGAAGGCTATCCATTTAGTTCTCTCCCCATAGCCACAAACCTCAGACTCTTACCGTGTGACCCTCATCTGCTCCGCCCTCTCTCTGCCAGAGCCCAGGGTGAGTGGCTACAAATGAAATTTTGTGCACTGGCCTTTTAAGAGGATCCTGTGTCTCTAACAGATGCCTGTCTCTTCCTGATGGACAGAATCCTCTCTGATTTTCACAGCCAGATATTATGTGGGTGCCTCTTCTTGGCTCTGGTGCTCTGGGCTGGACAGCCTGGCTTGAGTTTGAGATCCCATGCTTGTCATGGGAAACCCCCACAGTTGAGATATTTTTCTGCAGTCTAAGCTACCACCTGTGGGAACAGGAACAGCTTTTTTGTGCCTCCACCACTCCTACCAGTCTCTCTGTGGCTTCTTTTGTAAATCCTTGGTTATGATACTTCTATTCAGCTAATCTTCAGTTGGTTATTCTGGAAGATTGCTCGATATTTTAGTTGTAATTCCAGCTTGAACCTGGGTGGAGGTTAGTGTAGCTTCCATCTACTATGCTGCCATCTTGAACGCCTACATTTTTTTTGTATTGATTGCTGTTTTAGTTTTAAAATGATTAGGCACTCAGGAATTTTTAATCTTTTAAAAAATTATTTTATTGTTGTTCAATTACAGTTGTCTGCATTTTCCCCTTGCCACTCCCCAGACCCCAGCCAAACCCACCTTCCTCCCTTGCTTCCACCCTCCCCTTTGGTTTTGTCCATGTGTCCTTTATAGTAGTTCCTGAAAATGCTTCCCCCCCATTATCCCCTCCCCCTCCCCTCTCATTACCGTCAGATTGTTCTTAATTTCAATGTCTCTGGTTATATTTTGTTTGCTTTTTTTCTTTTGTTGATTATGTTCCAGTTAAAGGTGAGATCATATGGTATTTTTCTCTCACTACCTGGCTTATTTCAGTTAGCATAATGCTCTCTAGTTCCATGCATGCTGTCACAAAAGGTAGGAGCTCCTTCCTTCTCTCTGCTGCATGGTATTCCATTGTGTAAATGTACCACGGTTTTTGATCCATTCATTTATGGGTGGGCACTTAGGGTGCTTTCAGCACTTGGCTATTGTGAAATGTGCTGCTATGAACATTGGGGTGCATAGGTTCTTTTGGATTGGTGTTTCAAGGTTCTTAGGATATAATCCCAGCAGTGGAATTGGTGGGTCAAAAGGCAATTCCATTTTTAGTTTTCTGAGGAAATTCCATACTGTTTTCCACAGTGGCTGCATTAGTCTACAATCCCACCAACAGTGCATTAGGGTTCCCCTTTCTCTACATCCTCTCCAACACTCGTTTGTTGATTTGTTTATGATGGCCATTCTGACTGGTGTGAAGTGGTATCTCATAGTGGTTTTAATTTGCATCTCCCTGATGGCTAGTGAAGCTGGACATCTTTTCATATGTCTCTGGGCCCTGTGTATGTCCTCCTTGGAGAAGTTTTTGTTTAAGTCTTTTACTCATTTTTTAATTGAGTCTTTGGTCTTCCTGGAGTGGAGTTGTGTGAGTTCTTTATATATTTTGGAGATCAAACCCTTGTCTGAGGTATCATTGGCAAATATATTTTCCCACATAGTTGGTTCTCTTTTCATTTTAATGCTGTTTTCTTTAGCCATGTGGAAGCTTTTTAATTTGATGAGGTCCTATTTGTTTATTCTTTCCTTTTTGTCCCTTGCTTTAGGGGACATATCAGTGAAAATGTTGCTGTGTGGAATATCTGAGATTTTCCTGCCTGTGTTTCCTCTAGGACTTTTATGGTGTCACGACATATATTTAAATCTTCTATCCACCTTGAATTTATTTTTGTGTATGGTGTAAGTTGGTGATTGAGTTTCATTTTTTTGCAAGTAGCTGTCCAGATCTCCCAACACCATTTGCTGAAGAGGCTATTTTTACTCCATTTTATGCTTCTTTCCCCTTTGTTGAATATTAATTGACCATAGAGACTTGGGTTTATTTCTGGGCTCTCTGTTCTGTTCCATTGGTCTATGTGTTTGTTCTTATGCCAGTACCAGGCTATTTTGATTACAGTGGCCTTGTAATATAGTTTGATATCAGGTATTGTGATCCCTCCTGCTTTGTTCTTCTTTCTCAAAATTGCTGCAGCTATTCAGGATCATTTATGGTCCCATATAAATTTTGAAATGTTTATTCTGTATCTGTGAAATAAGTCACTGGTATTTTAATAAGAATTGCTTTAAATCTGTAAATTGCTTTGGGTAGTATGGACATTTTGTTGCTGTTAATTCTTCCAATCCATGAGCATGGTATATAATTCCATTTGTTTGTGTGTTCCTTACTTTCTTTCTTCAGTGTTTGTGTAGTTTTCTGAGTATAGGCCTTTTACATCCTCCGTTAGTTTTATTCCTAGGTACTTTATTTTTCTTGTTGCTCTAGCAAACAGGATTATTTTCCTGATTTCTGTTTCTGATATTTCATTGTTGGCATACAAAAATGCCTTTGATTTCTGAATATTGACTTTGTATCCTGCTGTTTTGCCAAGTTCGTTTATTAGGTTGAGCAGTTTTTTGGTGGAGTCTATAGGGTTTTCTGAGTACACTATCATCTCATCTGCAAACAATGACAATTTTGCTTCCTCCTTTCCAATTTGAATGCCTTTTACATCTTTTGGTTGCTTGATTGCTGTGGCTAGCAATTCCAATACTATGTTGAATAGAAGTGGTGAAAGCAGATATCCTTGTCTTCTGATCTTTTGGGAAAACTTTTAGTTTTTTTCCATTGAGTATGATGTTGGTTGTAGGTTTCTTGTATATGGCCTTTATTATGTTGAAGTATATTCCCTCTACTCCCACTTTTCTGAGTGATTTTATCATAAATGGATGCTGTACCTTATAAATGCTTCTTCTGCCTCTATTGATATGATCATGTAATTTTTGTCTTTCATTTTGTTTATGTGATGTATTATGTTTATGGACTTGTGAATACTGTACCATCCTTGCATCCCTGGAATGAATCCCACTTGGTCATGGTGTAAGATAATTTTAATGTATTGCTGGATATGATTTGTCAATAGTTTGTTTGATGATTTTAGTGTCTATGTTCATCAGTGGTATTGGCCTGAAATTTTCTTTCTTTGTTGTATCTTCATCTGGTTTTGGGATTAGGATGATACTGACTTCATAAAAAGAGTTTGAGAGTCTTCCATCTTCTTGGATTTTTTGGAATAATCTGTGAAGGATAGGGGTTAGCTCTTCCTGAAATGCTTTGTAGAATTCTCCTGTGAAACTGTCTGATCCAGGGCTTTTGTGTATGTGTTGGGAGTTTTTTGAACACTGCTTCAATTTTGTAAGCTGTTATTGGTCTGTTCAGGCTTTCTGCTTCTTCTTCATTGAGTTTTGGAAGACTATATTTTTGTAGAAATGTGTCCATTTCACCTAGGTTTCAAATTTCTTGGCATATAGTTCTTCATAGTAATTTCTTATAATCCTTTGTATTTCTGTGTTATCAGTTGTAATCTCTCCTCTTTCATTTCTGATTGTGTTTATCTGGGTCATCTCTTTTTTTTTTCTTGATGAGCCTGCTTAAAGGACTGTTGATTTTCTTTATCTTTTCACAGAACCAACTCCTGGATTTATGGAGCCTTAGAATTGTGCTTTTAGTGTCTATGTCATTTAATTGTGCTCTGATCTTGGTTGTTTCCTTCCTTTGATTACTCTGGGCTGTCTTTGTTGTTGTTCTTTGAGTTCTTGTAGGTGTAGAGTTAGGTTGTTTATTTGAAATGTTTCTATTTTTTTTTAGGTAGGCCTGTATTGCTATGAACTTCCCAGGACTACTTTCGCTGTGTCCCATAAGTTTTGGATTGTTGTGAGTCATTTTCATTTGTTTCCAGAAAGTTTTTGATTTCTTCCCTAATCTCATTCTTGACCCACTCATTGTTTAATAGCATGCTGTTTAATCTCCATGAGTTTGAGTGTTTGGGGTTTTTTCCTTGAGGTTGGTTTCTAGTTTCAGTCCCTTGTGGTCAGAGAAAATGCTTGATGTGATTTCAATTTTCTTGAATTTGTTGAGGCTTGTTTTGTGACCCACAATGTGGTCTACCTTTGAAAATGTTTCATGTGTATCTGAAGAGAATGTGTATTTTGCTTCTTTGGGATGAAAGGCTCTATATATATCAGTTAAGTCCATTTCATGTAGGGCTTTGTTCAATGCCACAATATCTTTGTTGATATTTTGTTTGGAAGATCTATCCATTTTTGTCAGTGGGGTGCTGAAATCCCCTCCTATAATTGTATTGCTGTTAATATCTTTCTTGAAGTCCTCCAAGATTTTCTTTATGTATTTGGGTGCTCCTATGTTGGGTGCATTTATGTTTATAATATTTATGTCTTCTTGATGGATTCTTCCCTTGAGTATTCTGAAGTGACCTTCTGGGTTCTTTTCATGGCTCTTCTTTTGAAGTCTATTTTGTCTGATATGAGTATTGCCATGCCAGCTTTTTTCCCCTGTCCATTTGCTTGGAATATTTGTTTCCAGCCCTTCACTTTCAGTCTGTGTAGGTCTTTTGTTCTGAGGTGGGTCTCTTGTAGGCTACATATGTGTGGGTCATGTTTTCTTATCCATTCAGCTATTTTATGTCTTTTGATTGGGACATTTAATCCATTTACATTTAAGGTTATTATTGATAGGTACTTATTCATTGCCATTTTTTCATACCTGTGTTCCTCTCTTTCTCACTGTTTTCCTTCCTGTTCCTAAAGCATACCCTTTAGCATGTCTTGCAGAGCTGGTTTGGAGGAAGTATATTCTTTGAAGCTTCTTTTGTGCAGGAAGCTCCTTATTTGGCCTTCCATTTTAACTGAGAATCTTGCTGGATAAAATAGTCTCAGTTGGAGGCCCTTGGTTTTCATTACTTGGAGTATTTTTTGCCATTCTTTTCTAGCTTGGAGCATTTCCACTGAGAAGTCAGCTCCTAGTCTTATCAGGGCTCCCTTGTATGTTACTTCCTGTTTTGCCCTTGTTGCCTTTAAGATTCTCTCTTTTTCTTGGAATTTTGCCATTTTAATTACCATGTGTCTTGAAGTGGGCCTCTTTGGGTTCTTCTTGATTGGGACTCTGTGTGTTTCTTGGATTTGTGTGACTTTTTCTCTCATCAAGTTAGGGAAGTTTTCCATCATTACTTTTTCAAACAGGATTTCAATCCCTTGCTCTTCTTCTGCTTCTGGTGTCCCTATTATACAGATATTATTACATTTCATGTTGTCCTGTATTTCCCTTAATCCCTCTTCATTCTTTCTGAACCTCTTTTCCTTTTCTTTTTCTTTCTGGGTGTTTTTTCCTACCTTGTCCTCCAGCTTGCTAATCCAATCCTATGCTTCATCGAGCCTGCTTTTGATTCCTTGTACTGTGTTCTTCAATTCAGAAACCACATTCTTCATTTCCTCTTGGCCCTTGTTGATAGTTTGTACTTCCTTTTTCATGTTGATATAGTTTGCAGTGAATTCATTGTAGTTTCCCTGTAGTTTTTGGTAATTCTCTGTGAGTTCATTGAGCTTCCTGATAACCATTGCTTTGGACTCAATATCTGATAGTTGACTTGCCTCTGTTTCATTTATCATTCTTTCTGAGGTTTCCTCCTTTCCTTTCATTTGGGGATTGTTTCTTTGTCTTCCCATTATTTGTGAGACTCTTGTTGTTAGCCTCTGCCTCTTAAATTGATCTGATCTGACTCCCTGGGTTTATGGTGTGAACTTCTATGGTAGAAGACCTGTGAGATTCAGTGGTGCAGTCTCCTTGATCTCCTGAGCTCGCTGGTGTTGGGATTTCATTTATGTTGTTTCCCTGTATGTCTTTGGGTTTTGATTGTTTTTGGACTTTCTTTTGTGGATCCTTCTGTACAGCTGGTTCACTGAGTGTCACTCCATCCACCATGTCTTGTGTTCTGTTGTGCAGGTGTGGGCAGGTTGTGTTGAAGCTGCCTCTTCTGTCTGTATGAGGATTTGAGGCTTCTCTCACGCTATTGTTCAGTTGTTTGTTCTGGGTAATTTCTCCACCGTTTAGTTGTATTTCCTGAACAGTCCTGGGTGGAGGTTAGTATGGCTTCCACTCCCTCCTTCACCTTCTTCCATTGTTATCTGTTGTTGGTTCCTTTGTTGGTGGGTTTTGTCTTCTAGCAGGTGTACTGGTGTTCACAGCTCCCACCTACTCTTTTTTGTGATCAGTTGGAGGGGGAAGGCAAAATGGTTTAAGGCAGTGGGAGTGTATTCTCTGGTATTTAAAGTACCAACCCGTAGAGAAGAGATAGGAGGTCCTTTGGATCTGTATAGTGTTAACCGTGATATTTCACCCAACTAGCCACTTTTTTAAAAGGGTGAAATAAAGATAATACTCTCATTGGTAGGAGGAAGGATTGTGAGTTGGTTTAGAAAGCAGTGAGCTTGTGGAAGCTCATATTGTGAGGTAAAATGAGAGTAAAGAATAGAAAATAGGTGTAGTGCGCAAGAGAATAGAGTTAAGCACAAGAGTAATAAAGTTCCGGAAACAGTGAAATACTCTAAGATCTGGGAGGGGTGCTGTGTAGTATTTAAAATTGTATGGAACAACAATTATTTACAATGGTAATGGAACAACAGTCATATGACAAAATCTATGTGATCTGAATAACAAGAATAGGAAGTATAGGACCTAGAGTAGTGTGCTATTGGAACAGAAATGAAGTGAAAGATGGAAAATTAAAAATACGCTATGAAAGAGAGAACAAGGGAAACCAAACAATGCAATTTAACAAACCAAGCAAAGAAGACTAACTAGAAAGAAAAATACAAAAATACTAATAAAATAAAAGATGTAAAAATAATGAAAAAAAATAATACAAATATACAATAACTTTCAAGTTCTCTGGAGTAGCAAAGTGAAATTTGTCTCACTGTCTCAGCTGTTGGGATGACCCCTCTTTGGGTCTAACTCTGGTCCTTTCACAGCTCCAGGTTTTATTGTCTCACTTGTGGGTATTTTAAAAAAAAGGAAGGGAGGAAGAAGGAATAAAAAAAAGACAGAAGGAACAAAGGAAGAAGGAATTAAAAAAGGCTCCTGCTGGCTTTAAACAGGCCCAGCCAGTTTTCCTGGTCTTCCTGGCTGCAGCAGGCTGAGTGGGGACTGGTTTCACTCTTCTCCCTTCCTGTGGTTTTGGGGGTATGGGGGCCAGGTCTCAACTGCACTCTTCGCAGTTGCCTGGCCTCCAGCCCAGCTCCTCAGTTTGCTGCTGGGTCCCCAGTGTCCTTTTGTGCCCAGCTTATACCTTCAGTCCACCAGTTGTGCTGTCCTTGAGGTGCACCAATTAGGGGCAACTAACACACCACCTTCTCACTCTTTGCTGTCCTAGATTCTAGGGACTCTCAGTCTCTTCAGTGTAGTTCAGCCCTGCCCCCCACCCCTGCAGTGTTTTAAGTCTTTCTGGGGATTGCTGACTCCCTGAGCCCTGTTGCTCTCCTCTGAGGGAGCTTCTCTGCCTTCCTCTTAGAGAGCCAGTCCACCTTGTAGGGCGGGCACCACTGTGGCTTCTGTGGCAGATGCGGGCCTGTGCCTCCTCTGCTGTTGCTCAGGGTGGTAGGGCTGGGCAGGAGGTGCCTCTGGGTGGTGAGACAGGAGCATTCTATGCCTGGGGCTGCAGGCATGAGCGCTCGGCCTCCACTGCTGGGGCAGAATGGGCAGCTGCTGGGCCATGGGGTCAGGTGTGCACCGACCCCAGGGCTTTGGGTGTGAGCTCCTGGCCTCTGCTGCTGCTGTTGTGGTGGCTGGACACTTGAGTCAGACGTGTTTTGCCCCCGGGGCTGCAGGTGTGAGCAATTGACCTCTGCTGCTGCAGCAAGAACCCAGTTGTGGGGTGGCGGTGTCAGGCATGTGCCAGCTTCTGCTGCTGCAGCAGCAGCCCTGGTGGGGTGGGGGGCAGCTGGGTTAGTGGCACACCACTGGGGTCTCAGGAGTGGTTGGCTGCCCTCCACCACTGTGACTGGAGGTAGGGGCGCAGTTGCGGTCCTGGCAGCAGAGGTGGGCCCATGGCTGACGCCCAGCTGGGGGAGGCAGGGGAGGCTTCTGTGGGAGAATTCCCTAAACAGCCACTGAGTGCCTCTTTTCTTTCTTTCTTTTTGAAAACTTCCTCCTATTCAATCCTATGGCTCCAAACAAGCACCTGGCCTCTCACACGGCCCAACTCTCCAACCCGACTGGGAGCTATCTGGGTCAGGGTGTGTCAGTGCCCAACTCTTCCTTCCCTGCTTGCATCCTGGTCTCAGTAGGTGCACACCGTCCCTACTTGTGTGTTTGCCACTTCGTCCTTAGTCCCCTCCTGTGACTTCAAGCATCTAGGTCCCTCCTGGTGCTGCTCAAACCTTGTTTGGCAGGGGAGGGAGCCGTTGACCTGGCTCTCTCCCAAGAATCCTGTGGCAGACCTGGGGGGCACTGGGCCTGGGGCTATACCCACCCTTGTTCCTGCACTGGTCCCAAAGCAGTCTTACCATCTGATTTTTCAATGTCCTCTCTGATTTTGGCCTCCAACCTTCACACATGCTGGGATACTGTTGGCTGTTCACTCTGTTCCTCAGAAGATCAGCTAGGTGTCCCACCCATGTGCAGGGGAATATGCACTCTGCTTCCACCTATCTCACTGCCATCCTCTATCACAATTTTTAATTTTTTATAGTAAAATTTTTAATTTTTTCTTTACTGACTTTTCCATATCTTTAAGCTGCCTTAACCATAAAATTAAATGTATGTTTTTTTTTTCAATAATTTTAAATTAAATAATTTAAAAATAATTTACCTTTTGAAAAGATTTATTCAATAACTGCTTATCTATATATCTGTCTAAATACCAATTGAATTAATACACTTACTATACTCTTCTGCTGGTACAGCTGCAAATGTAGTCTTTCTTTACAAAAAAGTGTTTACAAAAAATTATCTGAAGACAGTTGGCTGGTATACTCTGGGATGAGTACTTTGCTCCACTTAGGGAATTCAGTTACACTTGCTATGATTATCACAGAATGTAAAGAAAACAGACATAGAGACATTGGTGACTAGACCAAGTGTTACACGGCACTTTAGCGGCAAAATTTTAGTTATAAATTATCTCTTATTTCTCTGCTCAGTGCTTTGTCTATCACATTGCAAATAACCTTAAGCCCATTCATTCATCATAAAGCATGCATTTGCCTCCTAGACAGTAATTTTGCTGAATCAGCTTACTTTACTATTCATTACTCTTCTGTAAGGAAACAAAAAAGTGGGCTTATAAATCTTTGATACTTATAAAACAAAAATAACTATCATTATATTTCTCTCTAATTTATTGTTTTTGGTGCATTATTGAATCTCCCCTCAACTGATGATTTTTACAATTTGAGAGATGAGAACTGGGTCACAATAAAACCTTAAAGCAAGTAATTTATGATCACATCGGAATGTTCCATTTGTTTTATTGAATGGCTTTAATGTTATTAGCATTGTTTATAAAATGTTTCTATATCTTGTGAAAGTAACATTCAAATGATATCATTGCTTATGATCAATACTTAAGTTTCTATAATTGGATTACTATGTAGAACTAGTGTGAACTGGGTGGTTAAAGACGTAGTATGGATGTGATTAGAAGTGCTAGATAGCTGCTTGAATACTTTGATACTGTTTAAGAAAGGAAACCCTGACAACATGACAAGATTGCATGCACACACATGTACACATACATATGTGCACATACACATTTCACTTTGAGGGTGGAGGTGGGGCAGGTAAAAGGCTTATAAAAAATAAATAAAGTAAATTGTTTAGAGTATATTATCATTAACTATCTTTAAAGAAAATTAAACACTGTATTCTGGAGCTTTTTAACTTAGACAAAAATTTATAATCATTGATAGTAGAAATCATAAAATGAAAACCAAAATTATCCAGTGCTTCAAAGGAACTCAGATTTAATTGCTTATTTTTCTCAAGTATTTCATTATTCTTGCTGGTGGAATATAAGATGAATTGCTGGTCTAGAGCTTTCCCAAAGGCACTGGGTTCTTAGATAATAAAACAAAATCTTTGGCAGGGAAGTGATTGTTTATGCTTTTCTTTTATTGCTTACTGAAGGCCAACATGTTACTTTAGAGAAATCAATATTCCTGAATAGACTTCTTTTTAGAAGCCTAAAGGAAATGAATCCTTGTCAAGCTTAAATGTTAACCCTCTCTCTGCTATAGGAGAGCAAAACCGATCTTCTTTACAATTTAATTTTGGCCTGTTTTGGTGAAAAGAAAAGGTAGCCTCCCAGGAGCTTATGACTAGTTAGTCTTAGCTTTAGTATTGTAACCAGCCCATTCTTCCTCCCTAAAAAAATGCAAACTAGATCTGGGGCTGCAGAGAGAACTGTATAGGATGGGAATATTTGCTGAGGCCATGACTAAATTATCTATTCTTCTTCAGTTTCAAGCCTTTAATTTAAACAATACCTCCCCATTGAGGCCTTTCTCTGGCTCTCAAGAGCAGTTGGAGTTCCTGTGATATATTCTTAGAGCTATCTAGTTGTCTTCTATGATAGCACTCTTCTAATTTTATTGTTGATATTTGCCTAATTTTCTATCTTCTCAGCTACACTGTAGGCTCCATGAGTACAGAGATTCTGTCCTGTTTTCAAGACCAGTGTTTGGTTCAGGGTCAGTCACAAATAAATGTATGTATTTTGCAGGCCTTAGTGATTGTCGTTAACTGGGCTCCCACCACATATGATGCCGTTAGAGCCTGGGTGGACATAATTACTCTGACCTCTGACTTGAAGAAATGGAGACTCAGGGTTGACATGATTTACCCTGGGTTCACAGTGAGAGGTAATCTTGGTAGTTTCAAACCTAAATCTGTACATTGCTTCAGTCCATGCTTCTTCTACTTTAAAATGATTTCCTCAGCATTTCCTAAACTCCAGCCACTCCTGTTACTGGGATGCAGTCTAGGGGAATCCGACCTCCGTCTTCCCTATGGTTTCATTGGAAACATTGCCCAGGGGAGTCTTCTTTTTCCCATTCTTAGCTAAAATCATGTTAAATGATGGTAGACTGGAAGCAGCCTTATTATCCTCCAGCTAACTAACAACTTTTAGGGTAGAGAAGAGGAGAGTAGGCAGTAAATAGACAGCTGGGGAAAACTTGCTTGGGTTAGCCTGAGTGACATCTTTAAAGCCCAAATTAAAGAGTTAGACCTCTGTAAAAAAGAAGGAAATTTTACCATTTGTGGCAGCATAGATGGACATTATGCTGAGTAACATAAGCCAGTGAGAGAAAGACAAGTACCGTATGTGGAATCAAATGAACAAAATGAACTAACAAGAAAAATAGAGAATCAAATGAACAAAATGAACTAACAAGAAAAATAGAGAATCAAATGAACAAAATGAACTAACAAGAAAGAATAGAGACAGACTCATAGATAGAGAGCAGTCTCATAGCTGTTGGGGTGGGGTGAGGGATGGCGAAGTAGGGAGGTTGGGGGAATTAGGCAAAAAAGAAATAAAAAGAGAAAGAACTCATGGACACAGACAACAGTGTGTTGATTGCTGATGGGTGGAGGGTAGGAAGAGGTGGAGGAAATTATAGGGGAGATAAATGGTGATGGACAGAGACTTGACTTGGGGTGGTGAACATGTAACAAATGTACAGATGATGAGTTGTAGAATTGTGAACCTGAAACCTATATATAATTTTGTTAGCCAGTGTCACCCCAATAAATTCAATAGTAAAAAAAACTTTAAAAATACAAAATAAAGGGTGAGGCCTTATTTTGACATGCTCTGGGATGTACTAGGACAAGATTGACATCACCACTATCCTGGAACATGCTAGAGGTTCAGAGCTTCAGGAGAAAAACAGACCTGGTCTAGTCTACATAAAAGCTCAGAGTCATACAGAAGATATAACCAAAGTAGTCTGTGCCATAGCCCAAAGGAAATTGTAGCTCAGGTGCTGGCAGAGCCTGGGGCACAAATTGGCCCCATTGCTTGTTTTGCATGGACCACGAGCTAAGAGTGATTTTAAACAAATTACAGTAAGAATATTTCACAAAACTGATATGCAACCCAACCGTCTGTGTCTATAAATAAAAATTTATGGGAACACATTCATGCTCATTTATTTACATATTATTATTTATGGCTGATTTGCATAAATACTAGAGTTTAGTCACTATGACAAAGATACCTACCCTGCACAGCCTAAGATATTTATTTGTCTGGGTCTTTCGAGAAAAGGTTTGCTGACTTTTGCTCTAGTTGAACATTATAAAGAAGAAATTCGTACCTTTAGTGAGATGGCAAAATTGCCTCACCCAGCAATCTTTCCAGATAAAAAACTCCCACAGCTGAAAGCTAATAATCTGTGACAACTTTTTACTGCTTCTAAAAATAGCAGTCACCATAAGCAGCCGCTACACACACACACACACACACACACACACACACACACACACACGCAGGTACATGCACATCTCTCCAATCTTCAAAACCAGAGCTGGTTAAGCCACAGTTTTTGTAGTCTTCTGGGCTGGGGTCCCATGTCCCACCACATTGGATGATATTTTTGCCCCTGTCTGCATGGTCAAGGTTTTGACATAGGCCATATTTATATCCATCTCCATCCTCCAATATACAATATCACATCTTTTCCAAGGTGTGGGTGCAAGGAAATGACTTGCTTATAGTAGTTTACTTATAGAACTGAATAGCTAAGAACAATGAAAAGTAGGGTAGAACTATACTTCACTATTTCTTGAACAAGTTCTATTAATACTTTAAAATAGAAAGCACACTTCAGCCAATATACTTCATATCTAGACCCCGTGGAGAGATTAATAAGTTTAAAAATGACCCATTTTATTTTACAAAGTAATGAATAATAAAGGCAACTTTTAGTGTCATCATCACATTGAATGACAAAACATTGCTGTACAGAGTCATAATGAGATGACTCACACACAGTAAGTTTATGGGCAATTGGGATCTGGATCCATTTTTTAAAAAAATCTGAAGGCTATTACCTTTACTTCACAATAGCTTCATATCTAACTACAAATTAGCCTATGGGAATGATTTAAGAATTCTAATCATTTGTTATTGTCTGCCTGGTCAGATTCTCTGGCATTATGGAGAACCCAGTGACCAGATAGATTAATGGATTTTTTTTCTTGGGTTGCAGTCACTTGTCACTCAACCCTTTATTCATCCACCCAACAAACATCTATTTAGAAACTATTATGTACCCAGGAACTTAGGCTAAGAATACAAATAAAACATCATCTTTACCATCAATAAGACTATAAGGGCAATAGGCAATTAAATCAATGGCTATGGTGTGTAAAAACGTAATGAGAGCACAGAAAGAAGTAATCTAAATCATATTGGGGGAATTCTGGAGGAAACGGTGCTTGAGGTGAGTTTTGAATGATGAATGAGATCTCACTTAGCTAAAGAAGGGGTTAGAAAATAATAGTCCATGAATAGTGAATAATATAGACAAAATATATGTAGATGCATATAGAAAAGCACAGAAACTTAATGTTTGACTCATTCATAATATATATATGGTTGTGGACAGTGCCTGTGAAGACACTGAGGGAAATGAGACTGGTACCAGATGAAAAATTGTTTTGTACGCTGAGTTAAAAAGTTTAAACATTTTCTGTAAGCTGAGAAAAACCACACAAAGGATTTCAAACAGAGATATGACATAACCAGTCTTGTGTTTTAGAAAGATTATTTTGGTAGCAGAGTAGAATATATAATGTTTTTGGGGCTAGTCTATAGGGAGGAAGATGAGTTAAGAAGCTATTACAATAACTGAAGCAGACTTTTCAACAATAAAAGCTGCAATCCAAGTTTTCAGAG
>VMDR010011683.1:0-27996 GCA_007922815.1 Macrotus californicus | reverse complement strand
TCCTCCCCTCTCCTCTCCTCCCCTCCTCTTCTCTTTTTCTCTTTTTTCTCTCTTTCTCCTCTTTCTCTTTCTTTCTCTTTCTCTTTCTCTTTCTCTTTCTCTTTCTCTTTCTCTTTCTCTTTCTCTAATACTACAGAAAAAAATTTTCTAGTGGCTGGGAAGAGAGCTGCCCTGAGTTATATTTCTCTCCTAACCTCTCTTCGGTTGGCTTCTGTCCTTCACTACTCTATTGCAACTGATCTTGTCAAAGTTACCTATAATCCTCATTTTACCAAATGCAATGGACAAATTACCAGTCATCTTATTCAACCTCCTACTAGAAAACCTCCTCCTAGTAGAAAATATTACACATTTGAGTATTTCTTGCCTCTTGAAATACTCTATTTCTGCTTCTAGGTCATGCTTCTCTGGATTTTTTTTGATTCTCAATTTCCTTGGCAAGATTTTGCTTTTGTTCCAGTCCTCTATTTATCAAAATCTGAGAGCTATTCTGACAGGTGTGAGATGGTATCTCATTGTGGTTTTAATTTGCATTTCTCTGATGATTACTGACATTGAGCATCTTTTCATATGTCTATTGGCCATCTGTATGCCCTCTTTGGGGAAGTGTCTATTCAGGTCCTTTGCCCATTTTTTTAATTCAGTTGTTTGTTTTTTTGGTGTTGAGTTTTGTAAGTCTTTATGAATTTTGGATATTAACTCCTTATCTGATGTATCAGTGATGGAACCACCCACCCCTATGTATAAGCCACAAATCTCTTTAAAACTTCTCTTCCCTTCACCATTCATCTAATTCATCACAAAGTATTAAAACCTCCCCATTAAGTAACATAAATTTTGATGTTCATCTCCTTTCATTGTCTGTACTCCTAGATCATCTCCTCCAAACCCACACACACATACACAGCAGTTAATACTGCAGAACAGGTTCCCACGTCACTCAGAAAGCACTCCAAACAGAGTTGGCAAAACCTTGTGCAGCTCACGCCTCGGAGAGAGGAGTGACTTCATTTAACAATGAAGCCTTCCCTTGTGCTAAATGCTTCACACGCTGACTTAGACCAGTGCGACAAACTATGCAGTTCCTTGGCAATACATAATAGAGTCAAGCACTTGAAAAATTACCCTGTCCTGTCTGTGGAATGGGAAGAAATCTCTGGCTCTGAAGCTACAGTTAATTCACAGAAGTGGTTTGGTCTCGTTTCAGTTTTACAGCTAAAAACAAGCAACAAATTCCTCATCCTACTCCAATCCTAGACAGAGCAAACTTTTACGTTTATTAATATTTCTGCCTTTAACGAGTTATTTCCAGTCACTTCTAGGTTTACACACATCTTAAAATAGAACTCCAAAGACCTATAATTTGGAAGCACGGTTACCCCTGTATTAGTTTGCTCGGGCTGCTATAAAAGAGCACCACAGACTGGGTTGGGTGGCTTAAACAACATAACTTTATTGTTGCATAGTTCTGGAGACTAGAAGTCCAAGATCAAGGTGTTAGTAGGGCTGGTCTCTTCTGGGGGCTATGTCTCCACTGTGGCTACTGGTGATTCTCTGGGAATCTTGTGTTCCTTGGCTTGTAGAGGCATGGCCTTGGTCTCTGCCTTTATCTTCACATGGCTTTCTTCCTGCATATCTGTCTCCAAATTTCCAACTTTAGTGAGGACACCAGCCCTATTGCATTAGGAATCCATCTTACTCTGCTATATCCTCATATAAATGAATTACATCTGCAAAAACCCTATTTCCAGATGAAGATATGTTCTGAAGTATTGGAAGTTACAACCTCAACATTTGAATTTGGAAGGGACACAATTCAACCCATACTTTGGAAGGGGAGAAAACTCTGAGTAATGAAGGAACATTGAAGCTCTGAGTAAGAGCAGAGAGAAATATTTAGCAAAAAGTCAATAATATGGGCATACCTCAGAGATATTGCAGCTTTGGTTCCCAACCATGGCAAAAAGTGAAAAGCACAATGATGTGAGTCACACAAATTTTTTGGTTTCCAAGTGCATACAAAAGTTCTGTTTATACTATATTGTGCTCCATTAAATATGCAATAGCATTACGTCTAAAAAAGAAGGTACATGGCTTAATTTAAAAATACTTTATTGCTAAAAAATGCCAACCATCATCTGAGCCTTCTGTGAATTGTAATCTTTTTGTCAGTGGAGGGCCTTGTCTCGATGTTGACAGAATATTGATGGCTGTGGTTGACCAAAGTGGTGGCTGCTGAAGTTTGGGTGGCTACGGCCATTTCTTAAAACAAGACAGCAGTGAAGTTTGCCATTTTGATCAACTCTTTCTTTCACGAATGATTTCTGTATAGCATGTGAGGTTATTTGATAGCATTTTATCCACAGTAAAACTTCTTTCAAAATTAGAGTCAATCCTCACAATACTCTGCCACCACTTTATCAATTAAGTTTATGTAATTTCCTAAATTCTTTGTTGTCATTTCAATAATCTTCATGGCATATTCATTCACCTCAGGAAACCACTTGCACTGCTCATCCATAGGAAGCAGCTCCTCATTGGTTCAAGTTTTATTGTGAGATTGCCGTAATTCAGTCACATCTCCAGGCTCCACTTCTAATTCTGGTTCTCTTGCTAGTTCCAACACATTTGTAGTTATTTCTCCACTGAAGTGTTGAACCCTTCCAAGTCGCCCATGAGTGCTGGAATCAACTTCTTCCAAACCCCTGGTAATGTTGATGCTTTGACCTCTTCCCATGAATCGCAGTTGTTCTTAATGGCATCTAAAACGGTGACTCATTTCCAGAAGGTTTTCAGCTTACTTTGCTCAGATCCACCAGAGGAATCATTATCTACGGCAGCTATAGCATTATGAAATGTAGTTCTTAAATACTAAAACTTGAGATCAAAACTACTTCTGATTCACAGGCTTCAGAATAAATGTTATCTTGGCAGGCACAAAAACAACACTAATCTTGTTGTATATCTCCATCAGAGCCCCTGGGTGACCAGGTACATTGTCAATGAGCAGTACTATTTTGAAAGAAATTTTTTTCTAAGCCGTAGGTCTCAAAGTGGGCTTAAAATCTTCAGTAAAGTTGTCATCCAGGCTTTGTTGCTCCATTTATAGAACACAGGCAGAGTCCATTTAGCATAATTCTTAAGGGCCTTTGGATATTTGGAATGATAAATGAGCCTTGGCTTCAACTTTATGTTCCCAGCTGTATTATCCTTTAACAGGAGAGTCAGCCTGTTCTTTGAAGGCCTGAAGTCAGGTATTGACTTCTTGTCTCCAGCTATGACAGTCTTTGATGGCATCTTCTTCCAATATAAGGTTCTTTGTCTACATTGATAGTCTGTTGTTTATTGCAGCCACCTTCGTTATCTTAGCTAGTTCTTCCAGATAACTTGCTGCAGCTTTTACATCAGAAGTACTTGCTGCTTCATCTTGCACTTTTGTGCTATGAAGATGGTTTCTCTCCTTAGACTTCATGAGCCAACCTCTGCTAGCTTCAAACTTTTCTTATGCAGATTCCTTGCCTCTCTCATCCTTCATGGCATTGAAGAGAGTTAGAGCTTTGCTCTGGATTAGGCTTTGGTTTAAGGCAGGGGTGTCAAACTCATTTTTACCAGGGGCCACATCAGCCTCATGGTTGCCTTCAAAGGGCTGAATGTAATTTTAGGACTGTGTAAATGTAACAACTACTCCTTAACTAGGGGCAAGGAGCTCAGCGCTGCGGCCGGGTAGAAACAAGGTGCCGGGCCAGATGAAACAAGGTGGAGGGCTGGATTCGGCCCATGGGCCTTGTGTTTGCCACTTGTGGTTTAAAGGAATGCTGTAGATGGTTTAATCATCTATTCAGACCACTAAAACTTTTTTTCCTATTACAATAAGGCTGTTTCACTTTCTTATCATTTGTGTACTCACTGGAGTGCCACTTATAATTTCCTTTAAGAACTTTTGCTTTGCATTCCAAGTTGGCTAACTGTTCGGCATAAGAGGCCTAGCTTTCAGCCTGTCTCAGCTTTTTCCATGTCTTCCTCACTGAGTTAATCATTTCCAGCTTTTGACTTCAAGTGGGAGACATGCAGCTCTTCCTTTCACTAGAATACTCAGAGGCCTTTGCAAGGTTATTAATTGGCCTAATTTTAATACTTTTGTGTCTCAGGGAATAGGAAAGCCCAAGGAGAGGGAGAGAGATGGGGGTATGGTCAGTTGATGCAGCAGTCAGAACATACACAACATTTATCAATTAAGTTTGCTGTTTTACATGGGCAGGAACTGTGGCATCTCACCTCCAAACAATTACAGTAGTAACATCAAAAGTCACTGACCATAGATCACCATAATAAATATAACAATAATAAAAAGTTTGACATATTGCAAGAGTTACCAAAATGTAACACAGGGACAGAAAGTGATCATATGTTGTTAGAAAAAATGGCCCCAATAGACTTAACTGATGTAGATTTGCCACAAACTTTGAATTTGTGAAAAATGTAATATTTATAAGGTGCAATAAAGCAAATCACAATAAAACAAGGCATGCTTGTAACTGAAATATAAGGTTAGGGTCCATGCATAGTGAATCCTAAGATTCCTTAAACCTCCAAAATATTCTTTGGGCCTTATTGATAGATAAGAATAACAGAGAGAATGAAACATGGGGAAAGGTGAGGCCATTAATCACTGGCTTTGATGTAAAAGTCAAGTGCTTGGATATAAAAGTCAAAAAGCAATCATGTCAGATTCTGAGAAACTGATGCCAACAGTTGTAACGGTCTAGACCCATTCCGATGACGCGGCCCGTCGCTGTAATTCCAGCACATTCTCCGAGCGCTTTCTTGGAACAGGGCACAGATTGCCCTTGCTGGCAGGACTCACAGAGCTCACTCTCCACTCTCCAACTCAGGGGAAATATATTCTGCCATCCTTGAGTTTCTCTCAGGAGTTTTCCTTTCTACTCAGATCTCCTGAATGCCTGGCTTACTAGAGAGGACAGTTGGCGTCTCATCCCTGTTTGGTGTTCAGTATTTCCTGTGCCATCTGGAAAACTGCTCTGTCAACTTGTGAAAGAGTAATAGTGAAAAAGATCAATAATCTGTTAGTATTATTATGCAAATATTTTCAACTTTGAATATCTGCTCAAGGGTATCTGGGATTGCCGGTCACTATTATCTATTCAACAATGGTGAGAGGCTTGCATTTAAAAACCCCAAATGTAAACATTAAACTCTTCCCAAGGCTAATAAATGAGCACTTCATACACAAAACACAAGATCATCTCTTTGAAATCCTAGGGACTGAAAAATGGGAAGAGGAAAAATGTTTCTAGCTCCTACCCAACCCTTCAGTGGCTCTCCTGAGGTCATCCCCAACTGATATGATGGAAAAGGCCTGAGCTTTGACATCAGAGAGATAAGTGGATAAATCCTAACTTGATTTGAGACCTTGGGGAAGTCACTCTTTGACTTTCTTCTGTGGGCCATGTGGTGCAGAGGAAGATACAAGTAGACAATTATACTTGGTGGGGGTAGGACAGTGGGAGAGGAATTACGACAGTACCTAGGAAGGACATCTAACCCAAACTTGAAGGAGGAAGTGGCATGTGATTGAAGAAGAAATTTGTTGGAATTTGTTTGATAATGTGAATTGACTTGGAGAGCCTGGGTGGAGATCCTCAGTAGGCAGGTGGGGATCAGGTACGGGGTCAGGAAGGAGATGGGACTAACAATGAAGACTCGGTTCTTCTCAACAGATCGTGTGGCCTAAAGGCAGGTCCCAAAGGAGAATGTATAGAAAGAACAGACAAGAGGGCTGCAATCCCACAAAAGACATTTCCTCACTTGCAAAATAGGGATACAATTTTCCAGGGCCTTTAAGGAGAAATACATGGGCTAACAGAGCAGAATGCTTAGCTCACAGTACAGGCTCAATAGATATTTTTTGAACGATTATATGCATAATTGAACCAGAACATTTACTAACTTCCTTGAAGGGATTAAGCAATGTGAAAGTCAGTTTGCCGACTTTGAGAAACACTTATGGAGAAAAGGCAGGTTATGTCTGTACAAAAGGGACCCTCGCTCTTCTCCGTATCGCCATGACTCAGAAGGGACGAGGAGGCCTCCTGCTTTTCCTTAGACAAGGAAGTTACATTTATTAGCACCCAGTCAGCTATTTAAAGCTGCTTGTGATCTTGACATTTAAAGCAAAAGGAAGTCTTTGGTTACGTAACAGGCCTGCAGTCCACACATCCCCACATCCAGCCTGTAACAACAATAACAACAGAAGCCCATTTGTCATTGTCCCTGACTCTGCTGAAAACAGCGCATCTCTTCACCGCCTGTATTTTTTCCCTCACATTCTCTGAGGCTCCGAGTGGATGCCTAACAATCTCGTAAGGGGGTGAGGATCAACATCTGCTTAGATAGTGCGTATGTGTGTTTTAACAGGGAAGTCTTCTGCTCTGAAATTAACCAGAATTATATGGTTTAACAAAATTCCCAATAGCTACCTTTTATAGTGATAAGGAAACCCATTCCAGGACAAACAAACAGCTTGTGATCATGTGGAATTAAAGTAGACTTCCAAATAGATTGGAAAACAAAAACTCATTCACAAAAACTCATGATTTCAGATTGGCATATCAAGCATAACTTCTGAGCATTTGCAGAAATGAATACTCCTACCAAGGGCACATTACTTATTTCAAATAAAGTTGACATCAACAGATTCTCTGTTGCATTTAAACAATGAGAAAGAACCAGCACATTTGGGGAGGGGGCAATCTCAAATCAAATGCATCAAATCACTTTTAGCCACTTATATACATATTCAGAAGTCTAAAAATCTGCTGGAGGTCTATATTCTTTCTATTCTTAAACTTAAAGAAAACATAGAATGAACACTGAGAGGCAAATTATGGGAGTTTATTTTACAGCCTTAGGTATAAAATGATGAATAACTTTTGGTTATGAAAGTCAAATGTGCTCACTTTTTGTCTTTGTGTTTGCTTATTAGACTGAGTGTTAAAGGTAAAGAGAGTCAGTTAGAAGATTTACCCAAACCCCAGCTACTGCGTAAGTAGGAGAGATTCACTGGGATATTCTGAACCGGGAGACTGAATCTAAGTTTCAGCTCAAAATGTCCCTGGGGGTTCCAACCAACAGCACCTCATCAAAGCCACATAGTTACAGAGCAATGGAACAGAACTGAGAGCCTATACGGTTATACGTTCATGGGAAAAGAATTGTCTCTTCAATGAATGGTGCTGGGGAAGCTGGATGTCCACTTGCAAAAGAACGTTAAAGTTACCAGGACAAAGCACTATGTGCAATAGCATGGTCAAGGGGTTGAATGAGCCAGGCAGAGATTGCAGTTTGCCAACCTAACACCCATTTTCCCCTTAGTACTAAAAGAATCCCATACTCTTGGGATGGCAATGTGCCCAGGTAAATATCCACAGTTCTTAGTCCCCGTGCAAATAGCAGTGGTCAGGGATATACAAAAACGTGTTGAGGTTTTGAGAAACACGCTTTAAAGGGGCTGCTCAGCTGGCAGCTGCCTACCCCTATTTTGCACATGTGCCTGGAATGGCTGCAGCTGCCGCTGCATCTTGGACCTTGGAGATGGAAGCCACGTCTGTGAATGCCCAGGCCTCTGAGGATTGCAGGGCTACCATGCCTGTCTTGGGCTGCCTATGTCTACACTGATTTATATGAGTGAAAAAATAAACATCTACTTGTTGAGGCCATTCTTATTTGGGTTGTTTGTTTTAGGTACCCAAGACTAACCCTAACTAATTCACTCAGTTCCTGTGCACGCGGGGGCATAGGGCAAGAGCAAAGAGGAGCCTTGGCCTGTAGGCTTGGGTTAGGGCTGGATCTTAGCTTCACTTAGAGTGAGAACTTATTAGAAATGGAAAATTGACCCCAGCCCAGATCTCCTGAATCAGAAACCTTTGGACTAGATCTCAGTCTAACAAGCCTCCCAGGTTCCACTTTGGGAACTAAGGTGAGTTCTTGCTCTGCTTGAGTAGAAAACGTCTTTTCTACTCAATGGCTTTGGCCTATGAGCACATGTTCTTAATAGGGACATTGAATTTGAAAAATTCTTAGGATTCAGCTTCACCATTTATTAACTGTATAACCTTGGGTAAATGACTTAATGTTTTTGATTCTCATTTTGTTCATGGGGGTTATAACAATAGCGCACCTTCCGGGGTTCTTATTTAACCCTAAGCACAGGACCTGGAACACTGTAGGTGCTTAATAAATGTTAGTTCCTTCATTCCTTATTTACCATTTGCAGTATAGGCAGGCCTCTGGCACCGGGCATGCATTCCTGTAGGATCCGAGCTTAGGTGCCCCTTCAACTTCAACCCCCGTTCACTATTCCTCTCCATTATTGCTTCTGCTATTTTTTAAAATGGATGAGAACCTTGGGCAGGGAGATCCCCGGAGCGGGGAGGTGGGCAGTAAAAAGGAAGAAGAATCTTCTTTGATTGTTACCTAACTGGTCAAGTTCACTACAGAGAGAAGATGCAGGAAGGTCCTGTTCCAAGTTTTATTTTTGGTCTTCCGCAATGTTCCTCTCATGAGGTAAGGAAAAAAAATTATACCTAACTTACACATAAGTCAGCTTCTTACTAAGCAGTAAGGAAAAGAATCAGATGTGTTTTTTCCAAAAATTGGGAAATAAAACTATCACAGTTGCCTGTATGGAAACTTCTCTGCATTGTGAGACTTGCTAATAAATTTTTATTTGTAAAAACAAATGGAGCAAAATTATTTTTATGATCCAAAAGGCCACAGAGGGTCCCCTTTCAGTGTCTTGTCTCATTCCTACCTGAAGAAAACAATCATTAGAAAATAAAGGTCAAGGTCCCCACCAAACTTCCTACCTCCTAGCTTTTACATCAAATCATGACATCTCTTTCCCAACTAGTAGTGTTTAGGGTCCACTTAATGTGTCAGCAGTATTTTGCTTGATATAATATCTAGAAGATGCTTGAAGCTAATTCGGACTACATAGTTGTTACTGGATTCACCTCCTTGGTGGGAGAGTGACCACAGATTCCCCCTATTCTCTAGTTTCCTTAAGAAAACCCTAAATGACCAGATACAAGCACTGGGAGTTGAGCAACATCAGAGAATGGGTGCAGACAGAAGACCAAAGAGATGGTGCAGGAAGGAAGAACAGGTTAGACACCCAAGCCCCCCCTACAAAGTCCCAGGAGCAGAGCTGAGAAAGAGTAGCAGAGAAAGCAGTGTGGTGAAAAAGCCAAACGTGGACAAGGGAGCTGGGGGGGTGGAGGGTTTTTCCTTGTTAAAAGACTGTAAGATTGTGAGCACTGGAGAAGAACTGTTCTATTATGTTTGGGTGGCTTTCAAATACTTGGAGAGACATCAATGGGGGAAAAAAGGAAGTTTCTTACAGACACGCACACATATATACCCTAGTCAATGACACAGAGGATCACCCCCTCCTATCATGGCCACTAGCAGTAGTGAAGATAAATTGCCCGTATGGAGAACTCCCTCAGGGCCACATATACTCATTTAATTCTCACCACGGCCCTGTGGGACCAGTGTGTTTACCTCCCTCCCAGATTATACAGCTGTGACTCCGAGAAAGTAAGCAAATTGCTCAAGGTCAGAAAGAGAGTAGTGGAGCAGAAACAAAGCCTGAGCTCTCCTGGGTCTGCTGCTGGGAGCTGGGAAGCAGAAGCTGCTGATGAATGAGACACTGGGCCAATGTTTTTTTTGCCAGAGGAAGCATCTCAGGAAATGGCCTGCCAGGTCCTCTGCACTGGGGTGTCTCCGGGTCTGTGCTCCATTGTGAAACTGGGTTTTCCTGACACTTTCTTAGCACAAGAAGCTGTGGCATCTCAGCACAAAAGATGTAGGATCTGATTGCTCATGTATGGTCAAAATGTAGCCCCCCAGAGCATCTTTCTTTGTCCTTCCTGTATGCACTGGTGAGAAAAGCCAGAACACATGCAAAAACTGCTTTTATGAGTTTCTGCAGAAGCTTTTTTACTCTTCTTTCCCTCTCTTCCCTGACGCTATTCCTTTTCTCTTTCTTTCTTTTTTAAATTTATTTTTTTATTTTACTATTTTCCATCACCATTTATTCCCCCATACCCACTTCCACTTCCACCCACTCTCCCTCCACTGTGCCCCTGCCCTGGCTGGGCAATCACCACACGTTGTCCGTGTTCATGAGTTCTTTCTCTCTCTTTTTTGGCTCAATCTCTCTACTACCTCGGCGCCAGCCCCCAAGCTGTCAGCCTGCTTTCTATCCATGAGTCTGTTTCTACTTTGCTTGCTAGTTTGGTTTGTTCATTAGACTCCTCATGCGAGTGAAATAATGTGGTATTTGTCTTTTTCTGACTGTCTTATTTCACTTAGCATAATGCTCTGCAGGTTCATCTATGCTGTCACAAAGGGTAAAATTTTCTTCTTTGTTATGGCCACGTAGTATTCCATTCTGTAAATGTCCCATAGATGTTTCATCCACTCATCTACTGATGGACATGGGCTGCTTCCAAATCTTGGTGATTGTAAATAACGCCACAGTGAACATTGGGGTGCTTATATAACTTTCGGATTAACATTATTCCTTCTTTCCTATGCCCACTTCTAGTTTTTTTTTAATCTATTACATGATTTCCAGGTATTTCCTCTGCCTGATTTTAAACTATAGTAACTATAATCAAGTATTTTCTTTAGTAAATTTTGATAATGTTATGAGTTATTTACTGTTGTGACCCAGAATGAGAGTTGGAGTCTTATGCCCCTTTTGTACTCTGTCCAGCTGAATTGCTGCAAACTTATTTCCTACAGCTGTGAATAGCCCAGATTATGTCTTAATTGAAAATTATCCTGATCTCATATTTATTTATTTATTTTTCTTTTTCATATTTATTTATTTTTGACAATGGTGACATGACTACAGAGAAATAAATTATACTAGTTAGCTAGAGGGAAGCCAACAAGAATTCTGTTTACGATGTGATCTCACAGACAAAATAGATACAATCTCCTTATTTTCTCATTATTTCTAAATCTTTCTTCCTTCTCTCTCTCTCTCTGTCTTTTGATCTTTCTTCTTCTCATAGTGAAGCAACAGAGACCTTGCTGAAAGGAACCTTAGAAAAGTTTAGTTTAAGTAAACTGAGGCCCAGGATCAACAGATGCTTACTGTAGATGAAACTAGGCATCTATACTTTTAATTCTGTGTTAATTTTATGTTCTTCTCCAACAGGCAAAGCCAAGAGGTAAAAATTTGGCTAACAGTGAGATTTACCCTCTTCTCAAAGGTAGAATGCCTTGTTGACAATACCATGAGCTTCCACTCCTTAGCAACAGCACAAATCTTTGCCCTCACCATGTCCTCTGCTCTCCCTACCCACCCATTTCTAGCCCGCGAGGCTGGCCCATCAGGCCATTGCTCAGCCATAAGGCTGACAAAGCAATTTTGATTACCAGTGAAAGCCAGCTAGCATTCTCACCATCCTTGTGACAAGTCATGATATTTAAAAGAAGCCTTAAGATGTCTACATGTATACAGGCAAAAATACTCATTTCTATCTTTCTTACACACACACACACACACACACACACACACACACACACATTGTCTTAAATACTAAAAACGAGTTCTCTTTCTGCAACCATCAGTGGCATAGCCTGGTAAGGAAGACAGTGGCACCCAGTGGACAAATGTTTGATTGTCTGAGACACGTGTTTTATTTTGAAATCTTCTCATATCTTAACCTTAAGAAATGTCAGCTGCTCCCCTTACCTTTCATTATCCTTCTGTCACCCCATTTTTAGAACCCCTACTGAATTTTAAAATGGGGTTGGGGAGTGAATGTTCTTACAGTTTTTATCTTTTCAAGAATAAGACTAAACTAAAACACAGGAGAAAGCAAAAACTTTAGGGTTAAATTCTTTGAAAACAGTGTTTATATTATTTCCCATTTCAACAGTAGCAGTGGAGACAGCCAAACCCAGTGAAATACTCAACTTTTAATTAAAAATGTAATACTGAAAATGCCTGTTATGTGCTTTTGTTTTTGACACATTATACTCACCTTTTCCTCAAACCGTTGCCAACTTTCAGCTGAATTCAGTTGGTCATACAAATTTGGCAACTACAAGGGCAATACTTCAGGAAAATAACACACACACATTCTACAACTGAATGACGCTAGGCAGTTTATGTGGGAGCCTTACAAATACCTATGTTCACTCTTTACATCTCTCGGTGATTGTTTTGATCGTGAACTACTCGGGTAGAGAAGCCCCGGGAATATATCTTTCTTCAAAACACCTAACCAGCATCTTATTTATGGTAGGTGTAAAGAAGTTGAATAAAATCCAGTTTCCATTTCATATATTTAATCTTCTAAACACTGAAAAAAAAATGGATCTAATTGTTTGATGTTACATAAAGGGATCATTGAGTTAAGAATCTTAAATATTAGGAACTGTTTGTATTGGATAAACATTTTATAAAGACCAAAAAAGAATGAGTATGAGTGAACTGAATTTTACTGATTTAAATGAGAAATCATGAAAAGACATTCAATTACAAAATGAACACGTATCTTAGTGCAAAAACTAATGCCCACAAGGGTGCCCTCCTTTAGATGCACATTCAAAATTTCTTCCAGGTTTGGAGGTCATGAAATTCTTGTTTTTTTTTTCTTTGAAATCCTGCCTCACGCTCATTGTTATATTTTTCATAATTCATAATTTTGCCCCAGTTTAAAGTTTGTTTTTTATTTGTTTCAGAGGAAATTCCAGTTGGTAAGCCAGGGTTGTGGTGTGCTGCTGATGTAGAAACTTTCCCAAATGTCTCTGGGCCTAAAGCAACACCTTTTTATTAAATGATGTAAGTCTCCCAAGGCACCTTGTGGCAACCTCATAGTTAGTAAACAATAAATGTGCTCTGAAGCAAGACATGCACTCTTTTGGAAAATTGAAAAAGAAATAGAGGCCATTTTTGTGTGTGTCACTACCTTACATGTTAATTAAACTTCTTTTTCCCATAAGCATCTTCCCCCCACCCCAGTTTTTGCAAAAAATTCTTTTTTAAAACATATTCATTTTTAGAGAGAGGGGAAAGGAGGGAGAAAGAAAGGGAGAGAAACATCGACGTGCAAGAGAAACATCAGTCGGTAGCCTCTCATACACCCATAACTGGGGACCTGGCCTGCAACCCAGGCATGTGCCCTGACTGGGAATTGAACCAGCAACCTTTTGGTCCACAGGCTGGTGCTCAATCCACTGAGCCATACCAGCCAGGGCGCTGCAAAAATTCTTAATAAAATTTGGATGCGATCAAATTTTGCTGGGCAGAACTTTGTTATGAAAAAACTCAAAATTGTTTTTCAAAAGTATATCATCAAAATGTACCAATCCATGATAAATCAATAGAGGTTTATAATATCTCACAGTTTCTAATGTCCATCTTCCTCCACTGACTGTCACCAAGACTAAGCAGTGGGGCACTGCCAGAAGACCCAGACTCGAGGCAGCTTTGCTCTCTGGGGCCAAACACCCCTGCACAGGGGCAAAGGACAACAGTAAGAGTGGAGTTTGCACTGCATGCTATGCTGTTTGCGAGGTGTGATCCTCCTGGGAAATGGTCCAGCCCCTGTGCTGAGCTTGGCTGATACTCCCACTCACTGTCTCTGAAATCAGAGACCTGCTGGGCGGGCAGGTCACCTGGACAGTGTCTGGCTGACTGCGATGGCCTGAGGTCCACCTAGGACCTGCTGTGTTTCTGTGAGTTTCTAAAGAGCAAGAGGGAAGTCAATACTTGGAAAACTCTCTTTCCTCACATAATCTGAGAAAATTATTTCTGTGTGGCTCCTCTAGGCTTTATTTTACCTTTGGGCTTATCTGTTTCTAATGTAAATATGTTTCACTTATTCAGGAAAAGATGGGTTGCCTAACTTGTGGGCTGTGGTGAATGAAAATCAAAATATAAATATAAAAGGGGTTATAAAGACTGAAAAGGTCCATACAGATTAAAGTAATTATTGTTATATCTCTAAAATGAATGAAATACTGTGTATGTGCACGTGTGCATGAGTGTGTATGCAAGTGTGTGTGTGTGAATCATCGCAGAGGTTACAACACGTCTTTAGATTTATACTTGCAAGACTGAACACTGAGGAACCTCTCTTTCCAGTACCATGACAGGTATTACCTGCTCGGATAAGTTTTTAGCCTTTTCTTCCGCTTCCTTCAGGCAAATCTCCAAGGCCTCAAGTCGTGCCAAAGTAAACGTCATCTGTCCAGTTTCCAGGGTCTCTTTCTTTAAAAAGAAATAATCGAGTATCACTTTTTGACATGGATGGCATTCTGAGCACAGCTCAAACAACTTTATGGACTAAGGATAGGCTGAATAACTCACACACACCATCTCTTTTTTCTTCTCCAACACAGTAATAAGACAGCGAAACGTTAGAAAAACAATAGTCTCATTTAACATTTAGGTTCTAACGGACGGGTAAAAGTGCATATTAAATTAAGATAATGAATAACGTTAAAAAGTTAAAATAAAATTACCCATGTTGGAATTTGGTCAGTCTGAAACTTTTATTCTTCATACAAAGGAAACTTTCCTCCAAGAGGGTAAGGCCAAAATTTCACATTCCTAATGAGAGATGTCACCAAGAATGCCTACGTTGTTAACATTCACCTCTCTTGAGGAACAGTCGCCTGAATTCAGAGACATTCTTATTTCCTCTGTCACTTTCTTACCACAAGTTCCATGAGAGCAGGGGTGTCAAACTCATTTTCACCAGGGACCACATCAGCCTCGCAGTTGCCTTCAAAGGGCCAAATGTAATTTCAACTCCGTAACAATTAAGAAGAAGTTACATTTATACAGTCTTAAAATTATTTCAGCCCTTTGAAGGCAACTGCAAAGCTGATGTGGCCCCCAGTGAAAATGAGTCTGACACCCCTGCATTAAAGCAAAGATACCATATGGTTTAGAATCAGATCATCCTTCCCCAGAGCGCTGCTAATGTGACTCAAATCAGCAGATGTGTAGACTTTGACCCTCAACGTTGTTCAAAAGTTGCTTTTTCTCCTCTGAAAGCAGAAGAGTATGCACAATTGGCACAGAGATCTCAGCAGGCCCTACTGAGGCTGGAGGGCTTCCTGACTACTTTTTGGTTATCGAGACAATTAAAATTACACAACAATGTGAAAAGCTAAAAAGAAAAACCTGCTGCTTTGTTGTTTTCACTTTGGTTTTGGAGCCTACCGATTGTACGATTGTACGTGTGCATTTCCTGGTTATACAATAGAGCCATCTGCTGGTAAATAGAACCAGCCATAGAAACACAGCATTCATTCAGTTCTTATAATTGTATAGTTCTCTGGCCCCTAAGGCTTTGCCATGGGCCTCTCATATAAATAAAACTCACAGGATGAGGGGCAAAGAAATGTTGCTATGGCTTCAGAAGAGCCTGGTTACTGGGTCATAAGCGGCTGCATTATCTCCCCTAAAAGTTGGCTTTTGGGGCATGAACATCTTGGGCTAGCATGCTGATACTTGGGGTGAACCAAGGATCCTCAGCATGCTGTGATGATTCCAGTAATTTTAAGAATCAGTTCAAAAAAACAAACAAAACACAATGAGCCTCAAAACAAAGTCTTGTGTACTTACACTTACAGATAATTTATGCTGTCAAGCATTTTATGCAGGAAGGGAAAATTGTCAAGAGGGCAAACTAGTCCAGAAAGATTGGGAATCCCTAATGTAGCTGTTTCCAGGAAGAATCTTCTTGTATAATGTTGGATCTTAAGAGGAAGTTTTAAAAATTCTTGTGAGCAGACCAAGCAAGATCAGCTAATCTGTTTCTCTAGGTGTTTTGTCTCCAAGCACCTTAAACTTGCCCAGCCAAAGACAACCATTCCCAGCAAGACAAACCATTGCATGTTAAGCCAAAAGAAACAGGCTTGACTGAAGACTGTTATTAAATAACATGGGATTTTTCGGTACAGGTAGGTTTAAGAAGTTGTCACGTGTTATGGAACAGAGTGTCCTGAGCAAACTGTGAAGAATGCAGTCTGTCTTCATGAGCCCAGCTGCAAGCTCTCTCTCTCCCCTCTCGGACTTGCCTTGTCGTTCCTGCACTCCCAAGGGCAAGGGCCGCAAATGCATCTTCACTGAGGTGAAATGCCTTACACAAACCCAGGTGGTTTTAACAGGGAGCAACTCCCATGAGCCAAACAAAGGAATAAAATCCTTTGTTTTGGGATAATCGAGAATAATTTCAGAAATAAACAACCACATGGGGTAGGGAGTTTTGGAGGTAGGGGTGTGGTTTCAAGGATCCTTAATAAAAAGTTAGGTGTGGTCATGTCCCAGTTTTGCAGGATGCAACAATGGCAGAGGAGCAGGAGGGTGACTTAACACCATTAAGTGCATTCTGATTCAGACGCATGTGGACACACCCTCCTTGAAGCAATTTGTGTTTATTATAACCGTGAATCTGTCTTGATGGTTAATTGATGAATGAATTATACTTATAAAAAGTCAGTTATGTGGCATCACATGTTGAAAAGATATGATGTGTACAGGTGTTTGGGGTTTTAACCTGCGTCTGTGCATTTTCAAACAGTAAGTTCCAGCAATTCAGTGGAACTTTCAGTTTTTAAATTCTACTCTTTGTCTTAAAATTTTAGACCTAAATACCAAGCTGGCGATCCAGGTACCTGTACTAAGTTGATCACGATGATCAGGCTAAAAGAATTCTACAGAGTAAAATATTCAATAAACTCTTTGATTCCGGTAAATGCACTAAACTATTATGTATATGTATCCAAGACGACAGTCTCCAAATTGACAAGTCCTATACAAAATTGTAAAATTAGGTTATCTTTTGGCCACAGAGGTTTCTCATTTGAGAATCTGGAAGAAAATCTCCTTTTTTTCTAGTTTAATTTTTCTTGATTTCTCTAACCCATGTAAATCTCTTTTCATGGTCCCCTTTCTTACTTTTTAAATTAAATCTATTGTGGTAACATTGGTTAACAAAATTATATAGGTTTCAAGTGCACAGTTCTATCAACACATCACTTGCATATTGTATTATACGTTATGTCCCAACATCAAGTCCCCTTTCTTGCTTTTAAGTCAGTATTTGTTTGTCTTACAATGACCTTGCTCTTCTTTCTCAGACATACAAACCCCTTCCACCCTTTTGGACTGGTTCAAGGTCTCGGATTGATCCGAATCCTCCACACACCTCTGAATCCCTTTGCAGCACTTAGAAAGGCCGCCGTGTGCAGAGGTCAGGCAGCACGGCACTGAACATTTACTAGGAGCTCAGAAAATTCTTGTTGCTTCAGGAAAGGCTCAGCAGTCAAGAAGGTGGTTGCACCAGAAGGAGCAATCATGCTGAGAGGCTGTAACAGTGACCTCTTTGAGCGATATTTTCCACGCAGGCAGCCTGGTAACACTGCCAGGAGGTAGAGCCTTAGAGAAATTCTGCTTGCCAGGCTGGGTGAAAGATAGAGCAGTGGGCAGCAAGGCGATGACCGTGAAGCTGAGTGACAATGGCAGGGCTGTTCTGAGGGTTAAAGGAGGAAAAGCAGATACCTGCTTCGTCAGGTGAAGTGCTCGATTAATGTTGTTATTAATAATTCCATCATGCTAACGCCCCCCTTTAATGAGAGTCACTTAATATTAAAACGTTCTAGCTTATTTTTAAACCCTGGTAAAAGAAATTCCCCATGGAGACATTTTTGTAACAGCAAATGATCAAACAACAGCTTTGGGAAATTCAGCCAAGCATGCAGTCAGAACAAAGTTAATATGTTAAATATGTTCATTTATTTAAAAGCAAGATTGCTAACTGAAGATGTGGTTATAGAAAATTTCATCTTTATGGAAGCGCCCTTTGACATGGGTCGGTTTAATACAATTAAATGTTTCTAGCAATCTGAAGCTTCAGATGCCCAGGGTTCCAGCTGCAGCCCCTGCTCAGTAATGCAGTAATGTTTTGCCAGATAAAACATGCTCTCAATGGTCAAGTTTTTCTGCTTGATGAGTTGTCTATTTACTACTGCTGTCTATTGCTCTTTCCCCTTTCTTGACAGGCTCTGAAGGCTCTAAAATTCTTTACCCTTCTACAACCTGTTCATATTTCTCACACAGATTCAAGTCTCTCCCCAAAGCCCTTAGCTCAGCCCCTGACCCTGGGCAGCTTTCTGTCATCCTCGCCCCTGTCCTTGGTGATCATAAATCATTTTAGAGTGGAAATTTCATCACTCTCATACCCTTCTTGACAACATTTGCAGTAGTTTCTTAGGCTAAATTTTCCATTTCTACTTAGGCAACAATTTAAAAATCCTGTTTTCCTGATTTCAGTTCATTCTCATGAAAACAGTATCCTCTGTACTTGAGGTTGCCTCAGGAGTCACCTAATAAAATATTTTTTTAGTTCCAAACTTGAACAAACGATTGAATACAACTATTGTCAAAGCTCAGTGGAAAGAAGGTTCTAAAAAGTGCCCACCAATGTGACCAGGAAGCAGACAGCCATGGGAGGGTGACAGATGAACACTGACTAGGGAGAACACTATAATCTGGGCTTCCTGACTGTTTGACCTGAGCTCTGTGACTGTCAGGCTTTACTTCTTGGGGCCTCAGTTTTTCATCTTTAAATGATGAATGTATTGGTCAGATCCCAGTGTGAAACATGGCCACTCCAATGGAATCATTGAGGGGATTTTAATGAAAAAACTATGTACAAAGGTCTGGGCACAGTTAAGGACATGAACAAAGTATGGTGAGGCACCCCCTAGAAGTGAAGTTACCATTTGCCTTACCTTAAAAAGGTAGGAAAGAGTCCTAGTCAGGTGGCTCAGTTGGTTGGAGCATTGTCCCATGCATCAAAGGTTAGAAGTTCAATTCCCTATCAGGGCATGTACCTAGGTGGTGTGTTTGATCCCTGGTCTTGGTGCATATGGGAGGCAACCAATTAATGTTTTTCTCTCTCTTTCTCTCTTTCCCTCACTCTCCCTGTCCCCCTTCCTCTCTCTTTAAAAATCAATAAACATATCTTCAGGTGAAAATTAAAAAAATAGGTTGGGGAAAAGATAATGGGAGAGTATTATTACAGGTTCAAGAATGAGAGCTTGTGGAGAAGGCTACCCTATGATCTAAGACTTTGGGTAGAGGAATATAGCCCCTGCCACCTTGTGTCCAGGCAGTAGTGGTGGATGCATCAGTGAAATGAATAGCCTCTGTCCTTCCATCTGTATTTTCCTTGGGCTGAACCCAAGAAGCCAGAGGGCAAGAGAACTTGAATGACAATTAAAGAGAGACCAGCTTCTTAGGAAAAGAGCAGCATGGGGGAAGGGTGGAAAGGGAATCTGGAGGGGAAACAAAGAAACCTCAGGCCATATGGATTTAATTACATGTACCAGTCCAGTTCTCCCAATACCATTTATTGAAGAGACTGTCTTTAATCAATTGTGTGATCTTGCCTCCTTTGTCAAATATTAATTGATCGTAGAGACATAGGTTTATTTCTGGGCCCTTTATTCTGTTCCATTGATCTGTGTGTCTGTTCTTATGCCAATACCACATTGTTTTGATTACAGTGGCCTTGTTGTATAGTTTGATATCAGGTACTGTGATCCCTCCTACTGTGTTCTTCTTTCTCAAGATCCTGATCTTATTCAGAGTCCTTTTTTGTTCCATATAAATTTTTGGAATATTTTTCTAGATCTGTGAAATATGCCTTTGGTATTTTAATGGGAATTGCATTGAATCTGTAGATTGCTTTGGGTAGTGTGGACATTTTAATGACGTTAATTCTTCCAATCCATGAACATGGGATGTGCTTCCATTTGTTTGTAGCTTCCTCAATTTCTTTTTTCAGAGCCCTACAGTTTTCCAAGTACAGGTCTTTTTATCTCTTCGGTTAAATTTATTCCTAGGTGCTCAATTTTTGTTGTTGCTATTGTTGGAATTGTAAATGGGATTGTTTTCTTAGTTTCTCTTGCTGATAGTTCATTATTATGTATATGTAATACATACATTATACATCATCATTATGGTGTATAAAAATGCCATCAATCTCTGAATATTGACTTCATATCCTGCTACATTGCTGAATTCATTTATTGGGTAAAGTAGTTTTTTGGTGGAGTCTATAGAGTTTTCTATGTATAATATCATGTCATCTGTGAATAATGACAGCTTTACTTCCTCTTTTCCAATTTGGATGTATTTTATTTCTTCTTGTCTGATTGTTGTGGCTAGGACTTCCAGTACTATGTTGAGTAAGAGTGGTGATAGTTGGTATCCCTATCTTGTTCCTGATCTTAAGGGAAATGCTGGTACATGCAAAGAAATGAAACTAGACCACCATCTTATACCATATACCAGGATAAACTTAAAAATGGATAAAAGGAAAATATGAGTCATAATACCATAAAAACCCTAGAGGAAAATACAAGCAATACAATTTCAGATATCTTACATAGCAATATTTTTGCCGATATATCTTCTGGGGCAAGGGAAATACAGGAAAAAATAAACAAATGGGACTACATCAAATTGAAAAACTTCTGCATAGCTAAAGAAACCATCATCAAAATGAAAAGGGAACCATCTATATGGGAGAACACATTTGCCAATGATACATTGGACAATTGTTTAATCTCCAAAATATATAAAGAACTTACACAATTCAACACCAGGAAGACAAATAATCGAATTAAAAATGGGCAAAGGACCTGAATAGACACTTCTCTAAGGATGACATATAGATGACACTTCTCTAAGGATGACATAGACGTAGGAAAGGATGCTCAACATCACTAGCCATCAGAGAGTTGCAAATTAAAACCACAATGAGATATCATCTCACACCTGTCAGAATGGCCATCATCAATAAATCAGCAAACAACAAGTACTGGTGAGGATGTGGAGAAAGAGGATCCCTAGTGCACTGTTGGTGGGAATACAGACTGGGGAAACCACTGTGGAAAACTGTGGAATTTCCTCAGAAAACTAAAAATGGAACTGCCTTTTGACCCAGCAATTCCACTGCTGGGAATATACCCGAAGAATCCTGAAACATCAGTTCAAAAGAATTTATGCACCCCCATGTTCATAGCAGCACTACTTACAACAGCCAAGATTTGGAAACATCCTCAGTGTCCATCAGCAGATGAGTGAATAAAACAACTGTGATGCATTTACACAATGGAATTCTACACAGCAGAAAGAAAGAAGGAACTCCTACCTTTTGCAACAGCATGGATGAAACTACAGATTATTAAGCTAAGTGAAATAAACCAGTCAGTGAAAGACAAATACCATATGATCTCACTTGTAAGGGGAATCTCATGAACAAAATAAACGATTGAGCAGAATAGAACCAGAGGCAGAGAATCATGGAAGACACTGACAGCTGTAAGAGGTGAGGGGAGAATGTGGGGACTGACTGAAGGAAGGTGAAGGAATTAGCAAAGAACATGTTTGAAGAACCCATGGACATGGACAATGGTGAGGCGACTGACTATGGAAGTGGGGGTGACTGGGTGGAGGGGAGCAAAGGAGAAAAATGGGACAACTGTAATAGCATAAACAATAAAACATTTAAAAATAAAAAAATAAAGTTCTTGTTGAAATTAAAAAACAAACAAACCAACCAACCAACCAACCAAAGGGGTTCAATTATATTAGTGTGCCCCAATTGTCAGCTTGTAGATCAATGATGACCATGATGACATTTTCACCAGTTAGCAAGGAGAAGACAAACTGAGAGTTTAAAGGAACATGGTAAAGTTTTCATGAAGCCAAATTTACTCTATGTAGAGGACGGTCTTTTATTCTGAGATTTTAGTTCTCTCTGTTTTGGTGTTAAGAGGATTTTTTTAAACAAATGGTGGTGATAGTATATGGAATTTATTGTGTTTTTGTGTTTTTTTTTTCCTAGACAAAGTAGAAAAGTTGGCAGTTTTATGAGACCTAACCCCAATTATTTTGGAATGAAAATTCTTATGGCTTTATGAAATCTAAAAGCATAGAGACCCTCTATCTAAGTCGTCTGTTAAATTATGAATTGAATGTCTTATCAGGAGGTCTTTCCAGAACTCTGGTTCCTGAATTCCTCTGGACCAAGTTCAAGATGGACCTGTATTCAATATCTAGTTGCTTTAAGAAGGTTCCAAGATATTGTTTTTCTAGAAAATACCTTTTTCCAAAGGTCAGTCTTTTAAAAAAGATATAATTACTTTTCCATTTCTATAGCATCACTGATAAAAAATAATAGAGGAAAAAGGTATTGGAAGGGAACTGTTGACTCAGATTTTAACTTGTTAAAAGATTGTTGGCATGGAAGTTGAAGAGAAATGACCATGTGACGTTTTATAGCTTCATAAATAGCTTTAAATAATGGCTTACCCATAACTCTGAATGGGCCAACTCTTATTTTAATTCAGTTCAAAGCATTTCAATTTATTAAGAAAAGATTTGATATCTTTAAAAAATAAAGAAAGGGGATAATAGGGAGTGTTATTTAATAGGTACCGAATTTTAGTTTTGCAAATGAAAATGGAGATTAGTTGCACAAAAATGTGAACATGCTTTATACTACTGAGTTACACACTTAAAAATGGTTAAAAGAGTCAATATTTTATGTATTTTACCACATTAAAAATAAAAAATAACAGGCAAATGTAGAAAGCAGGTAAATGACAGAATGAAGGAGTTAATAAATGTTAAGATCAATTCAACTACTCTTTACCTACTTCCCAGGATCGTTGTAAGAACACAGTAAAAACAGGGAGATTGAACATAATAAGAACTGTTAAATAAAACATAATAAGGGAAAAACATAATAAAGAAATCTTATTGAAAGAAAGGACTTTTGTTCCTTTAATAAAGAAAACATCCTTTAAAAAATCCTGTTTCTTCTCATAAAATTTTGGTTTGGTGCAGCATATAATAACATAAGTACTCTTCCTATTTTTAAAGATAGTGCTTTGAATAGTTGAGTGTTCGGTGACGGGATTATTTATTTCCTAACACATCATCCATCAGTTTAGGTTTTGAGCACTTGGGCATGCTGACCGACACCCCTCTCCCCGCAGTGGTTCCCAGGACAGTAGGAAGTGTGTGTGCCTGCAGCAAGGAAGGTTTTCAGGTCAGCCTATAAGTGCAAGGAAACAATTTTACTGCCCACATTAACTGAGGTTTTTCAACTTAGCTTCGTGACTAAATTATTATTAAACTGTGTATAATCAGCAACAAATGTTTTATAATTAACAGGGTTCAGAATGAAGGTAATTATTTCTGCCAGTGAAATTTAGACTCTAAATAAGAAAACTTTTTTAAAAGTCGAAGCAATTTAACTGCAATGATAAGAACTTCAGGACTCCAGTGATGTGGTTCCCAAAACCTGACGAGGGAATCCTTAACTGAACTTGATATTTCCATGAGAAACCTTTTCCATGAGCACACACCCGCCTCGCCCAGCCTGGCATTTGCACAGACTCCCTTCTTTACCAAGATTTGAGGGAGAAATGTGTCAGGCATTCTTTTGGATCAGATAAAAGTTTAGCAACAATTTCCATAGTGCATTCCAATATGATAAGGTAAGCAGAGAACAGATGGAAGAGCTCTCTGTTGCTGTGAATTTCCACTTCTTTTAGGGTCTCCCAGTCAAAATATCACCACGAGGCATGGCTGAAACATCAGAGAAGGTGGCGTGGTGTGTCTGATATTAGCTACTCAGTGGGCCTCAGGTTTCTCACTTGTGAAATAAGACTGTTATATCTAATTCACCTTGCTCTCTTTGGTGTGTATTTGTCATGCTATTTTGATGGTCCAATGTCTTTCACTGGTTGGAGAATGTCCCATGTCCCGAAAATTTAAGCCGAGAACTCCCACTCAAGCATCCTTTGCAGCCAAGTTATAGGCATGTGTCTCCAGCGGACACACCAGCCTGAGACTTCAGAATGGAAGAGAGTGATATGAAGTCGGTGCCAAATAGAATGGAATCTGACCAGACTGAGAGGGTCATTCTTTTTCCTAGGCTGCGGTGGCAGAAGACTTAGAAGTGATATCTCATCCTCAGGGAAGCAGTAAATAATGTGGGGCTTATGTCCAGTGGCAGCAGTAATTTGTTCCTCACCTGAATCTGGCAGGGTAATTGTGGATAGTCTCCAAGTGGGATTTTCTGATTCTCCTGGAAAGCCTCTGAAATACCTATTATCCTTTAATAATTCATTTTCTCCTTAATACTAACTAGAATGGGTTCTATTGAATTTAAATGTGAATCTGACTTATTACTTATTGTTCATGTGAGTTCAAGTAAGTAATTTATTATGAGTCTTTAATTCCTCACCTCTAAAAATGGAAGAAATGATAACTCAGTAAGGGTTGCTGTGGTGATTAAATGTAGTAAAGCAGGAAAATGCTTAGCATAATGCCTGATCCTTAGAAGTAAGCTTTTTAAAAAGCATCTTCTTTATAAGCTCTAGGTTTTATGTTTCAATGATAAAAGCTTCTGGGAGCTCACATCCTAGGAAAGAACCAGAGAGTTGATCATAAAGACCTGAAACTCTTAGAAACTCTGGTATCTTGGCATTATGCAACTGCATCTAGCCTGGTTACTCCTTGTTGGAAAAAAGTAATTCATTATGCACAATCTGAGCAAAAATTATTTGGTCTACTCTCTTTCTTTTCTTGTGACCTTCTTGCTAGATATGTTCTTTTGGGCTTCTGAAATGAAAAGGGAGAGAATGAGGAAGACGAAGAGGAGCACGGACTAGGACTAAAAGAAAAGTTTTCCAAGGAACTTTTGAGAGGAAAGCTTGGGAAAAGCTGTCATGTGAGGTAGAAGCTTATAGAAAAGAAAAAAAAAAAGGATTAAAAATATATCTCTGAAAAATTTCCCCTCATTCTATATAATTAATGCAATTTAACCCTCAATATACCTCCAGAGTTCACTGGACCCAAAAGTAGTTCTGAGTTTCTGTTTTAAAGTCATTCTATTCGTAAAAACCTATATTTCAATGGTTTTTATTCTTTCTTTGAGGTCTTGTAAAAAACCAAAGAATATATATTTATTTTTTAAAAATAGAATAAAACTCATTCTGTCTTGCAAATACAATACAGATCCATTGGAGCTTTTTCAAATCTAAGCTGTATTGTAGGATCTTAGTAATCTTAGTTTTCCTATATTTGAAACACATTGTTACTTAATCATTCTAGGAATTATTTTCTATCATTATTCATCAATTATTTTCAACTAGGACTTGAAAGGTTAAAAAGTGGGAGATTGTCTAGGAAGGCAACACAATAGTAAAATTAATAATCACTCTTCATTTTCTTATTGTGTTGCCAAAAGTATTGCATCATCTTTCAAGGTATAAAAGAGAAGACGCCATTTTTATCACCTAGTTTTGGCTTGCATGAAACACAGCTGTGAATACTAAATTTTTTTCCATATCTAATGTCCAAAGAGAAGAAAACTGGTAGAGGAGGACACTCTACCATTCTGATGTGAGTCAGAAGATGAGTGTGCAGAGCGGCATTCTTGACCAGCACTGTCCAGTGCAGTCGTCACTAATCACACGTGGCTTTTCAAGGCTTGAAATGGGTTGAGTGTGAACTGAATGTGTTGTACATATAAAACATATGCAAGATTTTGAAGACTTCCTACCACAATGAGTAAGAATGTAAGATACCTCAATACATTTGTATATAGTGATCACAGGTTAAAACGACAATGTTTTTGATTGGATAAATAAAATATATTATTAAAATTTACAGTGTGACTACTAGAAAATTTGAAATTACATGTATGGCTTGCAGTATATTTCTGTGGACGGTGTTGTTCTAGACGCTGATGTGGACAGTGAAATTAATGATGTTAGTGAAAGAAACTGTGAGTCTTCAGACAGCAGCTTCCTAGAAGCTTAGTTGAATGTCCTCAAATTCGTGGATCAGTGAGTGAAAACCATATCTTTAAGGACAAAAAAAGAAATAGAATATTCTCATGCAGCAAAGACTGTCACATCTTTGGTGATAAGAACTTGGGCTTTCACATTTGCTAAACGGATAGTGATAGTGTTCTCCCATCTTTTAAAGTGTTTATGGGCCAAAATTGTTACTTGATACAAGAAGATTTGCTATGCTTAAATTCTTATTAAGATTTCTAATGAGGTTTAATTTACATAAGAATAGTGGCTTGATATAATGGCATAATATAAGGTCATTGTTCTTATGTAAATTATTTTTAAAATTACTTTAAAATTTAAAAAAATGGATGGATCCAGACAGTAAATGATGATGACTTGTTCCTTAGTATACTAAGGGTTAAGAGCTTGAGTAATTTGAAAGTTACCTTGTGGATATTAAACTACTTTTTTTAAAGCTACAAATCAGTCCTGGAATCAAACCATTTGAAGCTCAGCATTATATGTTAAGCAGTCACAAAGAAAGTTATTATGAGAGATTTTTTTCTAAATTTTCAGTAACATGATTATTAAAATATATTTAAGAACACATTTGAAAGTACAAAAGCCAAGTCCTGCTTTATTTAAAAGGAGAAGAATGAATAGGATTCAGAATACAGTCAACCCAGACATAGGTATTTCTATTTGAAGAAAGAGTCTAGTAATAATAATCCTTAAGGTAAGTAGGCTGTTTTAGAATTTATAGCATTTTTCTTGGCCATTTGAGGCAAGCAAAATAGGACTCACTCCTTCCCAAAGAATGTTTCTGAACCACGTTTATTTAAAAATCTCGCACAATTTAATTTTCCATTGCATTAATTGTGTGGCTCAAGAACATTTTCTTTCCTGAAAAACATAGTATGCCCGGCTATTCAATAACAAACACATGAGAACCATTTGCATATTTTATGTGTAGGTCCCAGAGCTAAACCCTGGAGGATACAGATGAATAATCAAATCCCCTGCTCTTCAGGAGCTCATCATGTGATAAAGGTTGAGAAAGGGTGGAAAAATATTCAGACAAGTGAGCTTCAAATGGGAGAGGAGAAAGGGAAAAAGACATGTATTAAGCATTAACTCTGTGCTTAATATACAGATTTTCTCTGTATGTTATGTCCTTGATGAAAGAGAACAATTATCCATTAACCCTGCTGTCTGGAGACTGCAGCATGCTCTGGGGTCACGTTCGTGTTCCCTGCCTCCTGAAATTTGTATGTGGAAGCCCTGACTTCTGATGTGATAATATCAGGAGGTGGGCCTCTGAGAAGTCATTAGGTATAGATGAGGTCATTGGGGTGGGGACCTCATGATGAGATTAGTGTCCTGATAAGAAGAAATCAGAGGGTTCTCTCCTTCTGTTAACTTCTCTCTCTCCCACTGCCTCCTGCCCTTTCCCCTAGCCCCACGTGAGATACAGCAACAAAGCAGCCGTCTGCCAGTCAGGACCAATCCTGCTGGCACCCACATCTCTGACTCCAGAACTGTGAGAAATGAATCAATGTCTGTTGTTTAAGCCCCCCAGCCTGTGGTCTTTTGTTAGGGCAGCCCAAGCTAAGGCCGTATTTGGTGCATTACCCTCAGGACTTGTATGTGTGTGTCTGCCTGAAAGATGCATAGCATGTAAAACAGTGATTCATACTATACGTGGTTATATATGGTTAAATTGTAATCATTTTCAATTAACAGTATGTCACAGGTACAATCTACATTTGGATAATGATGGATGTCATTTTCCATATTTTTTAACCTTAAAAACTAACATAATTTTTCATGGTCACAATACATTTTATTATGTACAAATGCAGTTTTCCACTACTGGACAACCTTATAAGCCACATCTGAAAGATGTTTATACATCTTCGTGTACTTGCTTTTTATTTTCTTACTATATGAATAAAGTGTTTTTTACTGGATTTTAGACTATATACTGGATACACATTTAAGATTCCATGCCCCAAATTAACACTCTCACCAACACTATATGAGAAGCAT
>VMDR010011682.1:0-27994 GCA_007922815.1 Macrotus californicus | reverse complement strand
GACATGCTAAAATGACAAGGCTTTAGTTTCAGCTTTTTTTATTTTCCTTACCCCAGGTCTTGGTATAATTCCAATGATTAAAAACTAAAGCCAGTGGCTGCAAGAAGCAAAATGATAAACCTCTACATGTTTTTGAATGTTTGCTCATCCACTCCTTAGAAAAATGCCTTAGCTGTCAGATTTCTTGCACTTAGCAAAGACACTCTAGTTCTGTTGTTCTAAGATGAGTTTCCTGAGTGTCCAATGGTTCAATCTGAGGCCAGATATTCTTCTGCTCCTAAGGAAAAGTTCTCCTGAGCCAGAGAACTATTATGAAATTTATTTGAACCTCATGAACTATAGGTGACCTTTGAATAACACAGGTTTGAACCGCACAGATTCACTTATATGCAAACGTTTTTTCTACAAATACCTGGGCTGTTTTTGATCGCATTTGGGAGTACGAGGATGCAAAGGGCCAAGAGAATGAATGCATCAATCTATGCCATTTTATATAGAGGATTTGAGAATCTGCAGATTCTGGTACCCTCAGGGGTCCTGAACTAATCACCTGTGGATATTGAGGGACAACCTAAGTTTTGGGGAGTCAAATATATGTAGATTTTCCACTGTGCAGGGATCAGCATTCCTAATGCCCACATTATTCAAGGGTCAATTGTGTTTTTTTCCTAACATTCTCCAAAGTTTTCCCTAGGTTTTAGATTTATGATATGAGACAGCTCTGGCTTGCAACAAGTAGAACTGTAATGTGACAAGGGTGGCTATTCTCATTGCTATTGTTTTGGAGGGACTGCCTTTTTTTTTTGTCTTTGCAACAGAATCGCAGTGGTGGCTGAGCTAGAAGAAAATCGGGCAAGCAAACTCAGTCACAGGCTCCCCTCCAGTATAAGATAACAACAGTATCTTATACAGTATCAGTCCGGCATGAACTACCAACACTTCAAGCTGCATGACATTCTGGAGGCCAGAAATCAGCAACAGCCAAAAGGATTTCTTCACTCAGGAGTTCTGAACAATGATTTGCTTCCTTTCATTCTGTCAGAACCATAGGGTGGTTAGGCTTTGGAATGAAACTGCCTGGATTCAAATCCTGCCCCCCACGCTTAGAAGGTATGTGACCTTCAACAAGTTATTTGACCTCTCTGTGCCTGTTTCCCTTGCTGTGAAATGAGGATAATAATACCCTACATAGGATTATTGTGAGGATTAGTTAATGCCTGCCAAGTGTTTAGAAAAACGCCATTTAGTAAATACTCAGTAAATGTTAGTTACTCTCAGTACCTTATTCTCTTCCATAAATACCTCTAATACCTCTTTTATATGCCTTATAGGTTATTTTAAAGGTTAAATTAGAAAAATTATATGAAACACTTTGAGAAGCCTAACATGGTACCCTAAAGTAAACTATTCAGTGATTGTATGACAGCCTGGAATCAGCCTGACAGTTTCAACCGTCCTTAGAGGAAGGCTTCTGAGAAGACAGATGCTGGACCTGCTGAAAGCTAGAAATAAAACAGTAGAAGCAATCTCAGCATAAAGGCAAAGGAACAAAAGATGGAGAGAAAAGAACATGTCTGGTGTGCCTACTATCTGTGAAAAGCTTGATATGCGTGTCATATAATTCTCAGCAACACTTACGAGATAGATGTTTTGTCAACAATAAAACTCACATTCAATTAAGTTGCTCAAAGTCACAAAATTATAAAGAGCAGAACTAAAGTCCGAACCTAGATCTACCCAAAGCCAAAGCACATTACAGTCTTCTCACTCAACTATAAAGCAGGCACCACCCCATCCCTTCAAAAAAATAAAGTCTTTCACTGTGTTAGTGTGGCCTATACAACAGAAGTGGCCAGTATGACAAGAGCAATCAAGGAAAGGTTACAGTCCGACCAGTAGAGCCCTTTGTTGGTGGGGAAGCTCACTGAACAGAGGTCCTCAGACAGCAGCTGGGACACGGCAGCCATCCCAAGTCAGCTCTACCACACTCGGCTGCCTCTGCAGAGACAGCCGAATGAGTAGATAACGGTGCTAGAAAACAAATAAATATGTGCTATATGAACAATTAAATGAATGAAGGGAAAGTATAGTAGGTTCCTAATTCTTAAGGACATTTTAAGTCCTTCACAAACACCCAAATTCCAGAACAGTCTCTCTAACCTTACCCAGCTTTGCAGTGCCTGCCACCAGAACCCCACCTGCTGGGACGCTTCCTTGTTGTAGTGACCTGCAAAACCTTAGGTCACTACTCATTCCCTGAAGATTCCGCCCCCCCCCCCCCCCCCCCCCCCCCGCCACTGCCAGACCTCTCACCAGCATTGCTCCTGCCCACACGCTTGATGCCCATAACCTCAAAGATGATCCTCCAGTATTTGGGCCTCTGTCTTCCGTGACTCCCTCCTTCACACTGTCTCAGATACTCGCTTCCACGGTCAGACCCTAGCTCTTGGCATTACCAATTTGCAAAGCCTCCATGACCCCAGTTTCAAACAATCCACTCTCTGACCACCACTTGTTTTTTGTTTTTGGTAACAGCTTTATTGAGATGTAATTCATATACCATAACCTTCATCATTTTAAAAGTGTATAATTCAATGGTTTTAGTGTGTTCACAGAGTTGTACAACCATTACCATAACTAAAATTAAAACATTTTAATCACCTCTCCTACCCAAAACCATACCTATTAGCCTTCACCACCCTTCCCAACCCTCCCATTGCTCCCGGTCCTGGGCGACCACCAATCTACTTTCTGTCTCTCTGTACTGGTCTGTTCTTATATTTCAGATCGCACAGTGCACGGCCTCTTGTGATTGGTTTCTTTCACTTACCATAATGTTTTCAAGGTTCATCTAAACTGTAGCATGTGTCAAAACTCCCTTTTTATTGTCAAATAATATTTTATTGTATAGATATATTTCATTTATCCACTCATCAGTTGATGGACATTTGGGTTGTTTCCATTTTTTTGGTACTATGAGTAATGCTGCAATAAACATTTTTGTACAATTTTTAAGTGATGTATACTCTCATTTCTCATGGTTCCATACCTAGGAGTGGAATTGCTGGGTCATATGTCTAACATTTTGAGGCATTCCCAGTCTCTTTTCCATAGTCACTGCATCATTATAACTTTATCATCTGTGAATCAAGGTTCCAATCTCTCAGCATCCTCAACACTTGTTATTATCTGACTCTTACCATGACCATTCTGGTGAGATGCAGTGATACCTCATTGTGGGTTTGATTTGCATTTCCCCTCCTCTCTCTGCAGCCCATTTGTTCTGACACTCTGATTGCAACAGTGTTTTGATCCCATAAAGACCTCCCAGTCATTGGTCCTATGGCTCTTTCACTGCTTCTCACCCATTTCACGTGCACACTTCCTTCCTTACCCATCTCAATGTCCGCGGACTATCACTACAATCAGTTATTTGCATAAACCCTAAGTTCTTTTGCTCTTTTCTCTCCTTCTCATGCTCAGTTGGCAAAACCACAGTCTTGGTTCAACCAAGCTCTCCTCTACTCCCCACGGAGGAAAGTGGCTTGTCTCCGTTTAAATCCATGACCTTCAACCTCAGATCAGACCTTAATGCCTGGCAATTGTAAATTCATTCACTTGGCAACCCCAAATCCATTCATTCTTTTATTTCTCTGATCAATTTCATAGTTTTGTTACTCTCTTGAGGCCTTCAACCCTTCATCACCATTCTCACACTGACTTTGCTTCCTATTTTCACCAAGAAAACAGATAGAATCAGAAAACAACTCCTCAAACTCATACCACCATGTGGACCTCCATAGCTACATACACTTTGTCATCTTTTCTGTTGCTGGGGATGAATCAACTATAGCGATGGTCCTATTTGTGCACAAGACCCCATCCTTCATCATCCACTCACACCCACTATCCCAGCCATTGTCTCCTCTCAGGCATCATTACATTTTCCCATTCCATTTAATGATTCTTATCACTAAAAAAATTCTATTATTTGTCCCACCTTAAAAAAAAATACTTCCAATCCTACATATTCATCTAGCTGATTCCCTTTTCTCTCTACAGTCAGTATTTCATCTGAACTCCAGGCTCATATATTCAATTGCTTGCTGTTGAATGTTTATTTGGCATCTCAAATTTTACAAGACTAAAATTAAATTCCTGGTGTTCTACTGAACCTTCTCTTTTATGGTAAATAAAATCACTCCAATTTCTCAGGCCAAAAACTTTAAAGAAGTCTCTCTCACATTACACATCGAATCCATCAGCAAAGCCTAAATTGCTGTCTTCAAAATATGTTCAGAGTCTGACTACTGAAGTGGTCAGAGTCTGACCACGGACACTGCTGCTGACCGGCTCTGACCTGCCTCCATCTCCTGCCTGGATTTTCTAGTGGGATCCTAACTGGTGTTCCCACTTTTGCCCATGTGCCCCTTCTACTCACTCCACATCTCTACCCCATAATGTATTTCCTTGCCTTCTTTCTTTTTATTTTTTCCAGCTTTACTGAGTTATTGACATGCAACATATGTCAGGTTAAAGTGCACAACATGATGATTTAATACATGTCCCATAATATATTTCAGTACAGCGGTCTTTTAAAACTAAAACTAAGTCAAACACATCACTCCTCAGCATAAGACCATCAAATGGCTTCCCAACCCACCTAGAGTAAAAGCTCAAGTCCTCCTAATGGCCTTCAAGGCCCTGCACAATCACACAGTTTCCTGTCTGTATCTCCTTGACCTTTCCTTCTGTCACTCTCCCTTGGATTTACTCTGCGTTAGACACCCGGCTTCCCTGAGACTCCCTGAACTGTCCAAGTATGCATCTACTGCATGGTCTTTACACTTGATGGGGTTTTTTGTTTGGAACACCTCCACCCAGGTAACCACAGGGCACACTCCCTCTCCTCCTGCAGATCTCCTGCATTATTCATACATTTAGCAAAAGCTGTTTCAAATTAAAAAATTGCTGGGGCAGGATTGGAAGGAAGTTGGAATAAAAGAGAAAAGATTATTTAAACTCTGAAGTTCTCCTAAGACCAAGGTCTAATTGCTTCATTATCTGGTATAACCTGTGGGATGAGGGTGGTTACATACCCATTTTACAGATGAGATTACCCAGGAATGGAGGGATTAAGTGGTAATCTCTAATCTGTCTCTAGTAAATAGTGGAGCTATGTGTTCCATCAAAAGTCTAACTCCAAAACCTATCCTTGGCCCAGAGCGTCACTGAGTTCCAGCTTCCAATGCCCTTGAGAATAAGCTGGGAATGGATGCCTATGATAAAGGTAAAATATTTACAAAAGTAAAGAAATCAATTCAGCTTATTTTTATAAGTTCTTCACCTTGACTCTACCCTAAATGAAACTTCTGTGTGCTCAACTGAGGGTTAATGAGATTCCAGAGATTCCTGGCAATCTTTCAACTAGTCATCTGGGATCATTTTTGCCTGATAAAAATTCCATTGGGTTGCCCACTGCACACAGATGCTTGTCAGCAAATTTACTCCTTCCAGTTGCTGCTAAGGAGACATAAACAGAAGGCCCTGCCAGTAAAGGAAATGGAAGGAAAGCAATTTGTTAATGGCTTTACTCAAGAGTGCCATTTCCCAAAATTCCACGCTGGGTGGCCCAAATATTTAGAAACCCATGCTCCACAGACCTTCTTTTAAGATGGGTTGTAACCCTGGGCCTTGAGCAGATGCCTGAAAAACCTCATCATGTCTGGCTCTCCGTTTTTGTGCTGTTGAAACTCATCCCTACATCCATTATCTTTCAATTATCGGCTCGGCATTTCTACCCCTGCTCTGGTTTATTCTTCTCCCCTGACCTCTGACTTATGTATTTGCTTTTCCCTGTCTGGAATCCTTGCCCAAACTAAGTTCAATCAGTCAAAGCCTCTGCGCTGTAAGGAGGGAGATGAATGTGGGGAGAAGCGATAACCAAGTGACTCACATGGAATTGTTTGCGGCCTGCCTCCTGGCCAACCTCTCCCCACTTGTTTTATGGTGATGAGTTATTCATTAAATGAGAGGCCGGTTTCTATTGAGGGCTGGCTTTCTATAAATATTAAATCAGCTCAATAAAAAATCTAGTTTAAAATGTCTTACCAAATCTGGTTTCTACTTCCTACAGTTGAAGTTTGGGGATGAAATGGCAGTCAGGGTGTTATGGTGCAGTGCCTTAAGCACTATTAGTTGCCATCAGTATAACTATAACTTCCTGTTGGGAATGTTTCCCAGGTGCTAAGTAGTCTAAAGTCAATCGATTTAATCAGAATAACAACCCTGAGATGCCAATTAGTATTAGACATATTTTACAGAAGAGTAATGTGAGGAAACGTGCCCCTAAGTCCAATATAAAATATAGGGGAAGAATTGGGGATTCCCAAATCCAGAGATGCCCAAGTCCCTTACATAAAATGGCAAGGAACAATGCATACAGTCCACCCTCCACATCCGCGGACTCCCAACCATGACATGAAAATAGTACTAAAAAATTAGAAGTCACTGTTTCAGAGTAACTTCATGTAACTCAGTGCAATCTGGGAAGGCAGGTATATTCCTTGGCAGTTTTTCCTTTTTTCCCATCTGAGGCCACTGAGGAGTTGGTTAGGAGGATATTCCTCCAAGGACCAGCTAGTCAGTATCCAGCCTCCCATGTGTGACCATCCTTGTCTGTAGGAGGCAGATGCAGAAGGTGAGAAGGGCTTTGCATCTGAGTGTCACTTGTTACTAGGTCCTCTCTGCTCAATGTTCTGTTTGTTTGAAGCTTGCATGGGCGTGAGAGTTAAAGATCTCATGTGCTCCAACCCTCTACCTGAAGACAAAATCTTTCTCTGGGTTTTTCTCATCCAAGATATGTTTTAAATCTTGTGTTGATCGCTCCCTCACTTAGAAAGTCAGATTCAATGTCTACTGAGAAAAGAGAAAAGGCAGCTAAATATACTAAAGATAGCAGAACTACACACAAGTTTTAATCTTAAGAAAACCCCACCCATTTCAGTGACATTTACTTTCAGTGAAGCAGTGAAGGAACCAAGAGCTGTGTGTCCATGAACAAGAGCACGGAGGATGAAGAGTCAAGCTGTGGCTGTGAGCTGGTCATCACAGCAGCTCACCTAGGCCTTGTTCTGGGAGAATCTAGACTTTGTAGGTGCCTCTTCATGGAGAAGCCTCCCTACAGAAAAAGGAAGTGGACATGAAGTTGCAATACCACACACTAAACATATCCAACCAGACTTTACCCTCCGTTCATCTAATACTTTGTTAATCTGTGCCCTGTATAAATAGCCCACTACTGATACAGCGGAAACAGTCGTCATTTGCTCCTAAATGCTTTCCCATTTGTCTTGGAAGCAATGGCTTTTTCAGATGAGACCCCCCTTTTTAATGTTAAAAATGAGAATCTCAGAAGAAAAACAGGGAATATCAGATTTCTGAATATCACAGCTCACTTCAAAAGAACTGGACCAGCAGACCCAGAAAAGGGAAAATTGTGCCAAATGTGTTTCCAGGAACAAAATCAATAAGAAACAAAGTTTGAGCATGCACCACTATTCAATTTGTGAGAAAGTTCTACTGTATTGTTAAAGCTGAGGAAAATAGTTCCAAATCACACGACGGCAGTCAACGTCCAGGCCTAGAGCAAAACTACTAAGTTGTAGGGGTTATGCCATAACCAAGAGATTCAAAAGAATGAAAATTATGTAAAGCTTACCCGTCCCCTTCAAATGAAACAGAGAAACGATTTAAATAAAAGTCTTTACTGGGCTGGAAGAAAAGCAAAACAGAGCAAGAGAATAAGTCATTGATCAGGATGGCTAATGGGAAGTCCACACCCTGGGAGCAGAGGAGATGGGACCCATCAGAAGAGTTTGAGAGTCTTAGGGCAGGAGGATTACGTCTCCACCTCCCTCAAGAATCCTACAAGGAGATAGTCTCACAGAGAGCACTATGCCAATGGGAGGGGCAATGCCACAGGGCAGGTGAAGCTGGAGAGACCACCTGAGATAGAACCACCACCTCCACCTCTGTGTCCTGCAGCACAGAAGAGCTGAATCCAGGCAAGGGTCTGGCTGTGAGAAAGCCAACGGACTGGTAACACCCTGCCCTGAAGGTGTGGGAACCTGGAAGACAAAGGACAGGGCCAGCCCATGGACATCAGCAGTGGATGGCAGTGAGGACAGATGCCCAAGCCAAAGCCAGCTCAGGGGAAGCCTCCTCACAAGGAAGAGCTCACAGCTGCCCACTCCTTCAATGTCAAGATTGTACATAAGAATACCAAAACCGAGATCATCCTTAGGGAGATGGTTCAAAAAAAAGTTGGGATGGGGGGAAGTGGGAGGAGGAGAAAAATCTTAAATGGGCTAAGAATTTACTCCAGAAGGACTGGGTTCCTGAGACTACTAGAGTCACATCCTGATACAGCTCTTGTCCTGGGGTACTCGAGTCTTCAGAGAGAATCTGCTGGTCTTGATTGCCCAGCGAGGGTACTCAGTGCCCCCAGAAGGGCCCCCATCAGAAGCGTGCCCTTGCTGGCTCCTAGATAGACAGGGCTGGCAGGCATCTGTCCTCATACCCACCAGCCAGGTGTACAAGCCCTTTCCTCTGTCTGTCTAGGGCTACAACAGAGTTCTGGGGAAGGAAACGCTCTCAGAGCAGACTGTCATGGTGAAGGCCAAAGTCTTCAGCAGAAGAGCTGAGACAATTAGGAGTGTGTAGAAGGGCTTGGGGGTTGTGTCCTGGTGGCTTGAAGTCATAAGGAAGAAGGTTTATTGACTAATAACAAGTGCTTTCCAAAAATAAAAATAAAAAACAGACTGGGTTATAAACCAGAAGTAATTAAATTTACCTCAAATTTAAAAGATTGGGTTTTCTATTATCAAGCAGAAATGGGGAGTGGGGATGGGTTGTGAGTTAATTTAATTAAATTATAGAGAAATAAAATTACATTCAGCTCACCTGACATTTACAATAGTAAAAAATTACTCCCTCAACATATTTTAGTGTAAATTCACTGTTAGTATTTCAATTTTATCTCAAATTTCAGAATGAAAAACTTAAAGCCCTCTTAAGGCTTTAATGCTCAGTGCAGGAGCCAGAAGGACCCTGTTAGGAGATGCAGCAGTGGGCACTGTGATCTGCACCCCATTCTCTGCCCCAGCCTCCCTTCACTGTGCACACGGTGACTACATCTCTAGGGTGAGCCCCCCTCTGCTGCGGCAGGGGCTGGTCCAGGAAAGTCAGGCCTCAGCCACGTGACATGTCCCAGACCAGAGGGGTTGGTCATGGGCCATCCAGCCAGCACTAAGGACAGGACTCCTCTCTCTGGAGATGAAACATGGAGCCAGCCTTAGTGTAAACTTGACACCATAGAAAGTAAAGACATCTGGTGAGTTATTAAATCAAATGGACACAGAAACCACCACTCCTGAACTTCCCAGTGATAAGTTCATCTGTCTCTTTTATTGTTTAATGCATTTTGAGCTGGGCTTTGTCTACATGCAACCAAAACACCCTGAAATGTTATGGTTTGAGAAGGGGACTTTCTCAGCCCCTAAATCTCACTGTATGAGTAAGCTAGGGTCTCACAGTGGTTACCTTTTACCTGAGTACCTTTTCTCTAGAAGAGTATTCAAAGAAATAGAAACATATTCTATGAAGTAAAAAACTCCAAGTATCCTTATTTCCCAGATTTATCTTCCCCCCTACCCATGATGTCATTCTTCTGGTGACTTCTGCACAGTGGATCTACCTTTCTTTTCCTTCCCTCTGTTCCTGTTTTTTCTTCCTTAGAGAGAGAAGAAGAAGACAAGGAGGAGGAAGAAAGAGCAGGCAGGCAGGCAGGCATCGGCCACGGCTCCTGCCTCTGACCAAGCAGATGGAACAGTCCTTATTAGCTCTTATGTAAAACTAAGAATGTGTGCTCCCATTGTTCAGAGATATTGGGTGACTCCACGGGAACAATCCATTCCGCAAATTCCACTGACAACTCCTGACCAGGTGATGCAAGCAGTGGGACACAATGCATATCGGTTGTTTGATCTGTCACGGATATCAAGGCTGGCGGCTACAGGATTATTATATTTCACTCACCCAGCTTCTCTGTCACATACCACTCCTGGGCTCTTACAGTGGCCTCCCTCCCAGGTTAGAGTTCAGAACAAGCCATTGGACAGGACAATTATCAAAGTACAAACATTGACTTTACAAGTGGCACTTAAAAATAACCTGCCAGAGACCGCGAGTGAGTCAGGGGAGGCCATTGTCCAGCGTGGTGTAAATGTATTCAAGACTTCCTCTCAGAGGCCTTCTCTCTGACTCTCTTTTATTTCCTTTCTGCAGCTGCAGATTGATGATGTTCAAAGGGGGCCCCCGTCTTTAAGATATCAGATTTTCAAATTTCTGCCCTCTTTGTCCAATTCTCCTTGGTCTCCTTTGTTGGGCCTTTTCCTTTTGCCCTGTTTTTCAGGGTTTCATATCCAGTCTTCTACTTGTAACTTCTTCTTTCTACACTCTAGCTGGGAAATCTCATTACCCATGATTTCACTCAACACCAACATATGCAAGAGTCACCAGGCCAGGTCTGTTTCCTGGGCTTCAGGTCTCCTCAGTGAGGCCCGCCACCTGGCCCTTCAACTTCAGCACTTCCAAACTGAGCACTGCCTGAATCCCCTCCACCACCCTCTGTCCACAGCCCTGCCTTCTCCTACTGTACCCCTACAGGGAAGGCCATACCAACCACCCTCTTTCTCCCTCTTCCACACCCCCTCTAACCATTCCGCAGCCACACCCTTTCGGTTTAGCCCCTTCACTGCTCTCACCCCTCCCCCCACTCCCACCCTGATGCCCAATGTTTCCTATCTGGCTTGTCCCACCAGTCTCCTCACTGGTGGTCTCCAGGCTTCTCCACACTCCCGGCCCCCAAACGAAAAGTTGCTCAAGCTCTACCTTGCCCAAAGCTCCGCCCTGTCTCTTCCTCGCCTTTATGGCAAAAGCCAGTTCTCTCCATTCCTGGTAAAGTGACTCGTGTCCTTATAAGAAGAGGGACATTTGAACAAAGATACACAGGGAGATGAATATCATGTGAATACAGAGGCAAACATTGGAGTGAGGTAGCCCCAAATTCAAGAATGTCAAGGATTGCTGGCAACCACCCGAAGCTGGAAAAGGCAAGGGAGGATCCTTCCCTACAGGCTTCAGAGGGCGCATGGCCCTGCCACCCTCCTGATTTCACGTTCTTGCCTCCAAACTGATGAGACAATAAATTTTTGTTGTTTTAAGCCACCCAGTTTGTGGTAATTTGCTACAGTGGTCCTAGGAAACGAATAAGATAATCATAAAAATATATGTATATGTATATAGATACACACATACATACACAGGATAGCTATTAAGATATTTATTAATATAGAATACAAAATCAACTTAATAGAAAATAGATTAATATATCTATTAGTATAGATATAAACATTTTTACTGAACCATTGATTATTCATTGAATGAATGAGAAATTATGAAGTATAGTGGTCTACATTGAAACTAATACATCTGAAAATTTGGCAATATGTGCAACTTCCTATTAACCATGGACATCACTGGGCACATCGGCTGTGCCATCTCCACTTCTGCATGCCAGGGTTCCGCACGAACACATGAAACCTACTGTGCAGACGGAGTGCTACTGGCTTACAGAGTTCGACTGAAAGCCTAGAAGCTTTGGAACATAGCTATCAGGATGGCTGTACGTGACGCTCAGAAGTAAACCAAATTACGTCTTAGTGACATGAACGGCATTATTTTCTTTCAAGATATTGAATTTAGGTCCCAGCAATTTAGATCACTTTTCAGAGTTAGCTAATATGTTTGTAATAGCATCAGTATAAAATATGAGTTCTGAAAATTGTCTGTTTACCTATCTTTCAATGCACACAGCCTTCATATAGCTTAAAACCCCAGGGCCTATTGCCTGTAAATCAGTTTCTGTCCACCATATTTAATCATCATCAGTATTTTTACAAAGATACTCAATTTAATCAAATCCTTAAAGGGAACGTTATAGATTAGATCATAAATGACATAAAAAATAAAAGACTTTTGTTATAGAATCAATTACTAACTAATGAAGCCATATGACTTGCCAGCTCTCCAACGGGTAACAGAAACTACCAAAAGCTGCCCGATATGCAAAGATGGAATGGCCCTGATTGCTATTATCAGAAGTTGTTGGCTGTCACACACAGTGAGAGTTCTCTTCTGGGATATGTGGTCCCTAGTTTTAGCAGCTCAAATACTGGGGAAAAGCTGCAGCGATTTTCAAATTGGGCCGGTCTGAGTTAGCACCGCACATTGAATGAGGCACGGGCATAAGGACACTTGGTAAAGAAAGGTGCTGAGCCCCCCTGGGCTTCAGTGTTTAGGAGGCAGAGCATGCAGCTAATGGAAACTTGAGTGGTGGTGACAGAAACTTACTAAGCAGGAAAATGCAGTCTGTAGACAGCATCTATAGCACTGTAGCCATCTCAGATGCCATTCTAATGGAGATGGCAATAAGCTGGATCTCATCAGAGGACTGTCATCAGGAATGGTGTTAAGAGGGAAGTCTTGGGAGCCAAACCACCTGGATTCAAAGTTAGACTCTGTTACATACTAGCTGTATAACTTTGGCCACATTATTTAATCTGTCTGTGCCTCAGTTTCCTCACCTATAACATGGGGTTATTATGAGATTTATATGAATTAATATACATACTGCTTAAAAACACATAATACTTAACCAATAAATGACAGTTATTCTTACTCGTGTCATCATGACCATCATTATCAGAAACAACTGGCGAAGGTAAAGCAGGGCAAGAGAAGAAAAAGACTTGTGTGGACATATGTGGTCTCTTCAAAGGCTTGAAATGCTGCCCAGAGGAAGGGAGATTAGATGATTTCCTTGTAACCCTGGGACCACCTGGGTATCAAAGGGTATAAATTACAAGAATTCAGAATTGGACTCACTAGATAGGGCCCATTGTTTTAATGACCAGAGTTGTATGAAGATCAAAGGCTTGCTCTAAATAAGAGGTGCCCTAGGTTCCTAGAGTACTCTCACATCCTGGACGACCCTTTGGGATTTAAGAATTAGATAGAAGACTGAATTAAATAATCCAAAATAACCTACACTTGTGAGTCTATAATCAATTACACCCATTAAAGCATGAAGCAGAATTTGAAAGAATGATTAAAATGTCAGAAGCTCTACACAAATAAAAACTCCTTTGTTGCAACATTGTCACACCTCATACCTCCCAAACTGACTCGTTTGCTCCCCATTTCTACCTGATACCCACATACACAGGAAAGAGGTGGAGGAAAGAGATGACATTTGAATAGTATACTTAGATGCACATACAAAAACATAAGAAAAGCACCTTGTCTCAGGAATTTAATGTCTAAAATCAGTCAGTTTATATGGTAAAAATCATGTCAGGTCAAAACTGCCCTGAGGAACCTAGGAAGGCGCCGACTCAGCAATCGCCTCTTTGTAAGCCCAGCCCAGGCAGTTTCCCTCCAGCATTGGAACAAATTTCTGCTTTTTCTGGTCCAGCACTAAATAAAGGAATTGGCTTGAATTTCAATGACAAGTTCTATGAAAAATACATATATTTAAATAGCACAATCAGTCACAGGAAGCGATACTTGTTCTGTGGGGAGAGGAGACCAAATGAGACCCATGAGATTTATGTCACCCACTCATTCTCACTTTAGGACATACACACAGTGAGTGGAACATCAAGCTGAATAGACTGCACCATTTAATTTGCTTTTTTTCTATTTTGTCTACTTATTTTATTTTTTTTCTCTTTATGCAAGTGTGCAAAGTTGAAATCACCGATGTTAATTGCACTCCACTGAACATTTAGGAGTGAACCAGGCCTTCTGGGTCAGCAATCATTCCCTTTTCACTCACATTTCTATTACTAACTCCCTGGCCCCTGGAGGTGCACTGGATTGCTTATTCAAAACCTTCCTTTCTCCTGGGAACAGCACCCCTTCTTTGGGGGAACTGCCCCTTCTCCACCACAGTCAGTGATTCTAGGGTGTCGCCAATCATGGTGCCTCACTGGCCACAAGGGCAGGCATGTGACCTAAGTAGAGCGAGTCAGAAGCCTCCCCTGGGATTTCTGCACTTGCAACCAGAGAGTAGTCCTCAACCTGCGAGTTGAAAGAAGACAACAATAGAGAAAAGCGAGGTTGAGAGCTTGCTTGTCCCAGTTCTAATACTCTCTAGGGCCCAGCATGCCCCTGCCTTTCCTGCGATGAGTCAATATCTTCTTTTTGCTTAATTGGATTTTTGTCACTTCGAATGAAAGGAATTTGAACATAGCCCTCAAGAGTTTGATTCTCTGACCTATAGCAATCTCCATATTCTCTAGGCAAATGAAAGCATACACAGAAATAGGCTTGGATGCCTGGCCCCACACTTGTAACAGCGCAAGTCTGGGAATATATTCATTTTCAGGCAGGCTCCATAGAGCCCTGCCACCTACAAAGACTAAATCCTCTCAAATCATTCAGATTATGTAACGAGAGAGAGAGAGAGAGAGAGAGAGAGAGAGAGAGAGAGAGAGAGAGAGAGAGAGAGAGAAACGGGAAGGAAAAAAGAGAAGGAGGGATGGAGGGAGGGAGGGAGCAAGACACAGAAAAATAAAACCCTGGGTCTTAATGAGAACTCACTCTGCCTTTGTCTCTGTCTTTCAAAGCCCACAACAGAGTTAACCACAACAAACAATTACTGAGCACCTGTTTTGTGCCAGATGCTGATGTGGGATGGAGGAGACTGTACAAATGATACCTGTAGACCCTGCCTTAAGGTTTGAGCCTCCCCAAAATACTTCTAATAGGTTCATTGTTTCTTTCTCTTGTTTGACATTTGATATTATTCGTAAGAGTCTAGCTCTTACTCTTCACTAGGAACATGCACAAACACATATAATCAAAATGATCATCTTATTTCTGAAAATTGTGAGTAGATATTTTCTTATAACAAATAAATCATTCATTTTCAACGCTGTCCTTTTGGATTTTAAAAAATTAACTGAATTAAAGAAATTTGCCATCAATGATTTCTAGCACTTTGAAGGAAAAAGTCTTTGTGTCCCTCTCCTGCATGAACCGTCATTCTGTTGCAGCCCCAGTGTCCCAGTGAGGCAGACAGCAGACCATCCAGCCCACATCCTTTGCAGCTGGTGCAGCTAGGACACCTTGGTTCGATGAGTAGTCACTGGCCCAGGTCCTACTGGCAGACACCTGTCTTCTCCTCTCTCTGCTAGCACACATAAGCCCTCATTGATCTGGAAATGAGCAGAACAGATCTCGTAATTTTTAAGAGTTTCCAAGATAACCTCAGCCACGGACTGAAACCTTAATGTCCTCCCCGCAAAAAACCACTAAGAATTCTTCAGTAAGTCAGAAACTCAACCAAGAGAAATGCTTAAATTTCATTCATATGGACAAGAATCCTAAATCTTACCTCTCTACCTAGTACATTATCCAAAAAAAAAAAAAGGACAAGTTAGCTAGAAAGGAATTCTGAGAAGTGACCCAGGCAGAGCTTAGACTAGCAGAGCTGAGAACAGTCCCCAGGCCTGCAGGGTTAGGAAGTTCTGTACTTGGGATGCAGATGTACTGCTGGGGATGGGGAGGGGAGGGAGTGGGCCTCTCTAGACATTCTGTCTTTAATAGTGCAGGTAACTTGCCTACACCCATTCAGTGCCCACTTTGAGTAAACTGGGGTGATTCATCAGTTCCTGGATAACAAAGGGTGTGGTCCCGGATGGGCAAATACACAGACTTTCCCACCAGTGCCCAGAGCAGGCATTTTCCACGTATCAACACTCAGACTCCTTTTATAGCAGAGCAGACCAGGCAGTTGTCATGTACCTTTGGGCACTAAGTATCTAACTCCTTTGTAAGATCGGAGGTGAGAAAGTCACTAAGCCTATTGGGCAGCACGAGTGAACCTACTAGAAGTTTTAATGATAATGAAATGAACAGACATTTCATAGGGTAGAAAAGGATTTCCTCAAGTGAGAATGTAAAAAAAGAGAAAAAAACTCATCATTGAATTCTGGATATGATGAAAGTTTGTCTGGAAACGAAACTCTCTGTGTTAGCAAGCTCAGAAGAGATTCGTAAGCCTCCTATAAAACTTTTTCACAGATTTCCCTCATGTTCATGGGACTGGGGCTGGGGCTGGACCTGGAGGTGGCAGCTGTAAGACATTAAGGAACTGAGGACCAGAAACGTAGAGAACCACAACTGGAGACCGAACTCACGCGCACTTATTGACTGCATTTTCCCCAGGGACTGGCACTAAGAATGTTCACTGGGATTTCGTATTTCTGTGATGTGCTTCTTGTAAAATATCTATTACTGATAGTTTTGGTCTCCTTTTTTAAAAACATAAATCTCCTTTTTTCCAATATCATGCCCAAAGTGCTGTTACTGGATAGTGGCGACTGACAGGCCCTTCAGAGCAGGGTTATGTCCAGGTTCCCAGGTGGGGGCTCAGGTAAGGCAAAGTCTGATAGCCTTGCAAGGGAACCCCAGTCCTCACACCATAAATGTCTCTGCTTATAGCATCATCTGCTCTCGACACAGTTGTCTAACGGGACAAAAACATGGTGTGGTTTAGACTTTAGAAATATCACTTTCAAAATGTGAAGGATGAATTTAAGGATGTGAGGGTAAGATTAGAAACTAGAGGATTTGTTACAAAGCTATTGGAACTGACCAGGCTAGAGATTATAAGAGACTGAGTGAGAGAAAAGATGAAGAACAGGAAATAAATTTGAATAATAGCAGGAGGTAAATCATCAGCCTTGGTGATTGACCATAGACGTTGAAGAAGAGGGAAGACTCTGTGGTGGCTTCTAAGTGACACCAGAACCCATATCCCCTCTTAGTCTGTTGCTAGGTTCTGTAATTTCTACTATCCTCTCTCATTGTCTTTCCTTCATTTTGAAGTAACATTTCTGATTACTGGAAATGACTTACATGTAATCAAATTTCACTCCAGGCCCTATATCAATAAGCTGAGATTTCTACCCATCTGGTATTTGATAATAAGTCAAGACCAATTCATGTCCACAACCTTAAATCTTTCACCTTAGAAAAATTTAACAGTTGGGGGAAATTGATAAGTCTATCCTAGGTCAGAAGAAAGGCCAGATATTGGGCATCTCAATATAACCATAAAAAATGGAATTAAATGTGGCAATGGGGAACCTCTATCCAGACAAGCCTCAGTTTGAGTTGGCATCTTTTTTAGATGTCATATCTAACTCTGGTCACTGACTGATATTGCAAACAAAGACAAATGTCACATTCTCAGTTCATTAATTCCATTGGAATGAGAACCAAGCCACTGAGGAGTCTAAGGGCAAAGGGCAATCAGAAGATCTGGAAACAATGGTCAATTTGTCAATTAGAAGTTCAAAAGGCAATAATAAATGGATAATAATTTGAAGACCACAGCCCAAAGGACTCTCAGAGAACAATGAAAGAAACTTTCTATTATATCAAAAAATCATGGAATCTGCCTCCCTTTTTCTTTTTTTTGTTCTGATTTTCTTGTGCCAAGTGTTTTCTATTTCATCTTTCCCCATTGTCTTTTTCTCTTTCCCCACGCTTCACTTTTTAAATAAAATTTTTATTAATTATATTTTATTGATTATGCTATTATAGTTGTCCTGATTTTTCCCCCTTTGCTCCCCTCCACCCAGTGCCTCCTACTCCTTCAGGCAATCCCCCCACCATTGTTCATGTCCATGAGTCTTGTGTATAAGTTCTTTGGCTACTCCATTCCTACTCTGTACTTTACATCTCCATGGCTACTCTGTAACTACCTACTTGTATTTCTTCATCTCCTCACCTCTTCACCTAGCCTCCCCCTACTCCCATCTGCCAACCATCTGGTAACTAACTTCTTTTCTCTTGCTGCTTTTAAGAGTCTTTATCTTTGACTTTTGGCCTTTTAATTATAATGTGTCTTGGAGTGGGCCTCCTTGCATCCATCATAATTGAGACACTCTCTCCTTCCTGGACTTGGATGTCTATTTCCTTCACCAAATTAGGCAAGTTTTCTTTCACTAATTTTTCAGATAGATTTCCAGTTTCTTGCTCTTGCTCTTCTCCTTCTGGCACCCCTATGATGCAAATGTTGGACCTGTAAGTTATCTCAGATACTGTTTATACTATCCTCATTTTTTTGGATTGTTTTTTCTTCTTGTTCTGCATGGTTCTTTTTTGCTTCTTTATGTTCCAAATCATTGATTTGATTTTTGGATTCATCCACTCTACTATTGTTTCCCTGTAAATTGTTCTTTATTTCATTTAGCATATCCTTCATTTTTGACTGGGTGTTTTTTATGCTGCTGATGTCCTCATTAAGTTCCTTGAGCATCTGTAGGGTAAATGGAGTCAGTTTGGCTCCCTCATCCAGATGTCTAGGTAACTAAGATAAGCAGTGTTTCCATAACCTTGAGTCTGGGTCCAATAAACTGTATTCCCTTAACCTTGAGTGGGCCCGCATGCGCAGAATCACGCTGCATTTTACAATATTTTGGCACCCTGTCGGCCTTGTGTACATTTAGTATATAAGGGACTTGGGGCTTCCCACTGTGCAACACGCAGCTTGCAGTGAGTGTGGATTGCCCACCCATGAATAAAGGCATGCCTGCCATCCCAACGGCTCCACGCATTTTCTTCTGTCTGCCCGAATCCGAAGTGAACCTGCCTAGCCTTGACAGGATGCAAGACAGCATCATTGAAACCAATGTTTTGAACTCTACATCTGATGGATTGCCTATATACATTTCATTTAGCTCTTTTTCTGGAGTTTTGATCCATTCTTTCATTTGAGCCATGTTTCTTTGTCTCCTCATTTTGGCAGCCTCCCTGTGTTTATTTCTATGCATTAGGTAGAGCTGCTTTGACTCCATGTCTTGGTAGTAAGGCCTAACGTGGTAGGCATCCTGTAGGGTCCAGCGGCATAGCCTCCTCTATCACCCAAGCTGGATATTTGAGGTGCATACTTCATGTGGACTGAGTACACCCTCTTCATGTGGTTGAGCCTTGATTGCTGTTGGCAGATCAATGGGAGGGATTTACTCTGGCCAGCCAGCTGCAAGGATGGGCTATGACCACTGATCACCAACCTCCACCCTCCGTGGAGAATCAGCTGTGCAGGGGCAGGATGGTGGTGCTCCAACATAGTCTATAGCTGTCCACTGGGTACACAGACCCTGGGGTTTCCCTGCTGCTGCAGGCCAAGGTGAGCCCCCATCTGTGTTTTGTCCAGGTCACCCTGCCTGAGCTGTAAAGCAATCTGAGATGATTGCTACTTGTGCTGGGCTTGGATTCCCAGGCAAAGCCAGGCTGTGAATCCAATCTGGTTGCTGCTAGGGCTCAACGAAGCCAGGGGTTGCTTGTTTGAGTTTGATAGTATTTAGGAGCCAAGACCAGCCATTCTTATGGAAAAGCAGCTTGGGTGGGCCGATAAGTTGGGTGAGGCGAACCTCTGGGGATCTCCAAGGCAGGTCAAACAGTGTTAGCCAGGTTGTTGGAGTCCTAGATATGGCACCCACTCACTGGTTCTGTGAGGGGAAGGTTTAGCAAAGGGACAATGGCCTTTTCTCACCTTGATGCCAGACACTTCAGTTTCTCCCTGTATACCACTGGTGCCTCTCAAGCTGCTACCCAAGTGCTGGAGCTCAGAGGGAGAGAGAGTCTGAATAGATAAGCCCACATGTAGGTTCTTTAAGAGGAACTGCTTGGGGCTCCAGTAGTTTCTTCCCCTGACTCAACTCTTGCTGGTATTTGCAGCCAGAAGTTATGGGGACTTATCTTCCTGGCACTGAAATCTGGGTTAGGGGGCCTTGTGTGGGTATGGGACTCCTCACTCCTGAGATATCCCTCCCAAATTTTTATCCACATGGATGTGGGACCAGCCCATTCAGCATCTGCACCCCTCCCACCAATCTGGATAGATGTGGTTTCTTTAATTCCATAGTTGTCAGACTACCATTCAACTTGATTTTGTAGTTGTCAGACTTCCATTCAGCTTGATTTCTGGTGTTCCTGAGTGATGGTTGTTCCATACTTTAGTTTTAATTTTGATGTGGTTGAACAAAGAGGTGAGCCATGTCTTACACAGCCGTCTAGACCACAAGTCCCCCCATACTTCACTTTTCATTATAATTGGATTATAGTTTAAACGTGTAATATAGTTATAATAAAGTTTCATGCTTCATGTTTTATTGTAATATAATTCAATACCATAAGTCACCTTTTTTAATTGTACCATTCAGTGGTTTTTAATACATTTATATTGTTGTGCAACCATCACCACTGTCTAATTTCAGAACATTTTCATTACCCAAAAGAGACCCCATATACATTGTCAGTCATCCCTCATTCCCCACACCAGGCCCCTGGCAACTACTAATACACAGTACTTTTTACCTCTGTGAATTTGTCTGTTCTGGACATTTTATATAAATGGAATCATAAAGCATGTGGCTTTTTGTGTCTGGCTATTTTTAATTTAGAATAATGTTTTCAAGTTTTCTCTATGTTGTAGCATGTGTCATTCCTTTCTTATGGCTGAATAATATACATTATATTGGTATGCCACATGTAGTTTATCCATCATCAGTTAATAGAAATTTAGGTTTCCCCACTTTTTAAATATTATGAATAATGCTATGATTATTCATACAACATTTGTGTGTCTTCATTTCTCTTGGGTATATGTCTCTGAGTAGGACTCCTGGTTGCACAGTAACTCCATGTTTTACTTTTTGAGGAACCTCCAAACTGTTTTCCAAAGTGGACGCAAATGTTACTATGGTTCATAGTTTTCATTTAAATATTTAACCAGTAAATGGCTTTTAGAATTTTTTTTAAAAAGTTAATTAAGTTGCTTCTTGCTTCCCATTAACCTTTGGTTGATTTTTTAATGTGGATCATTGGTCCTCGATAAACTCAAGGGTTCTACACCTACTCCAGGAACTGCAGCAGTAGAACATTTAAAATAAGTTAATGACTGACTAAATAGTAGTGTATCATTTTTTTTTAAAGATCAGTGTCTGACCCAGGTAAGAAAAAGCAAAGTCCCAAGTCCTCCAAATTTCCCCCTTATCCTCAGCATTTTCTTTGTGCCAACTAGGTAAGGACAAAGATTTGTCTCTGTGGGTGTTACCTAATAACAATGAAGTCATTTTCTTTTAAAGGCTTTACATCAACAATTACCCAGCTCTCCTTTCTCCCCTTAAAGCAACTACCTGTAAATGTGACTATAAGATACAGGTATTGCTTTTCCCACAGGCAGCTTGAACAGCTTTTTCTTGTGTTTACCAGGGATTATCTCTCTTTCAGAGGCTAACACATACATGCAAATGGCTACTGGGGAATCATGAAAAGCCCAACAGTACAACTATGGAAGTGCGTCTATGGAAGGTCCTCTGAAGTCAAGGGAAATCCAGGATAAGTCTTTCACATCGAGACAGCCTGCTTCAGCTTCCCATGTGGGAGCTGGAAGCCCAGCATCAGCTAAGACAACTCAGCACCAGACTGGCCTGAGGGGGTGGCATGCTATCAAGCACCTAAGCAATTTATAGGACTTGTTCACGCAGATGTGGGTATGCTCAGTGGTTTGGGGTACTTTTATGAAATTGCCAAGGAAGTCAATTATGATCCAATCCACCTTCTTCCTGAATTTTAGCAAAATATTAACCATTTTCCACCTTAGCACTTCCATAAAGCTCTCCCCAGTTAGTCATAATTCAGGTCTTGATAAGGCCCTTATGAAATTTTCTGCTAACTCTCCCTCCCTGGTCACGCCTCATCAAGCTTTCAGAGCGATGTGTGATTCCGTGTTCACTGGCACTCCTCCCATCCCCCCGCTCCTTAGGGCCAAGGTAGGTTTGCCCCCCCCTCTCCCACTCATCTTGGAGGCAATTCGGGTAGCAGCTTCCAAAATGGCCACCAAATTAAAAGATTAAGCATTTTCCCTCTTTGTCCCTCAATCCCCAAGCACCCTGCAGAGGATATGACCTCTAAATCAGGCATGAGGGTGGAAAGCAAGGAAATTTTGAGAAAAGGGCCCACATTCCAAATTTACCAGTTTACTGTGCTACTTTCCTTGATTATTCTGTTCTGACCACTCAGCAGGAAGAAAAGGAAAGAAGGAATAGTATTTTCTCTGAAAGCCAAGACTCAGTTCATGGCCTGCTCTCCTTTCTCTCCTTTGGAGATACCCTCCCCCGTCAGGTCTGGAGCATCCCCAAAATGTGTATAAGTTCACAGTCAAACATTCTTTACCATCAGGGGAGCGAATCTCATAAAATGAGCTGAATGCCACTGAAGGGGGCTATAAGCACAGTCTCAAGTTGCTCGAGTCCGATGGCATGTATTTAAACCATTAAATAACTTCTTCCTGGTATTTATGTGTCAAGTTCCTTCTAGTCTACATGAACACTTAACTAGACCCTTGACCCTATCTTTTCAGCTCTTGCATTCTACTTCCACCTGGGTGCTTCTGTCTTGAAGTCCTCAAAGTCCCTGGAGAAAGGTGATCTTTCTATTTTGGCCTCACACCCACCACCTGCGGCCTTAGGCCCCTGGCCTCTGCTCTTAGGAATCCTCAGAAGTGCCTTCTCTAGAGTCTGAAAACAGGACTCTTACCCTGTTTCTGCCACAGCATTGCCCATCTCACTTCATGATCTGCCTCCTGCCTTCTGCCTTCTGCCTGCCATGCCCAGCCCTTCTGGCCAGGGGCCATCATCTAACGAAGGATCACAATGTCCCAACCCACAGCTCTGCCCCTCCTACCGCCATTTGTAACCGGGAGACATTTGAATGGCACAACAACACAAGGGTGTTTTATTTGAAATCTATTTCCCTGGATGACAACTACCAGCCACACCTCAAATCTTTCCAGATTCTGGAATAAAGAAGTTGTTGTCACTCTGTAAAGCACACAGCTGCCACCTACTATGCAGCTCCCAACTTATCACAGGAGAGAACTTGGCAGGTATTTCTTTGAGAAGCAGTCACTGGGATGAAAAAGGCCTTGAGGAAGGGTGGTGTGTGTGGGGGTGGGTGGTGGGTGCTGAATGGTGGCTCCATACCTTCTGTGGAAATATTTGAAGCGCTGGAAGATCCTGATTATAGTGATAAAAGCATTATTCTCAAGTCATTAAACCATGGCCTCACACAAAGCACCAAGAGCAGGCTATCCTAAGCTATCTGCTTCTTTCGCGTTACAATGTGGTGTAAGTTGGGGAATACCCATGTTTGCTACTGGTTGTAGCAAATGCCAGCCTGGAGCCTTGTCTTCTGCTGCCACCTTGTGTTTGAGATAAGAAAGTCTAAATTCACAGAGTTACTGTGGCCATGAGAAACCAGCATTTTAGAGCTGAAAGAGGTCTTAGAAATTCTCTAATTCAACTCCCTCCAAATCACAGACAAGGAAACCAAAACCCAGGCTTGAACCAGAAGCTGCACTGCCTCTCCTGTGCCACACCCCTGCTTTGGAAAATTACACTCCCAGAGTGTGCACTTGGGTCACGTCCTTAACACTCGGACCATGGTGTCCGTGGCAGCAATCAGTCACCGTCCATATCTATGCACATCTCACCCTGTGCAAACATTTCCAGACAAGTCATGTGTGACAAGGCCCAGTAAGCAGTAATAAGGCTAACACAGAGCACTCACTACAGAGCAGGTACTGTGTTAAGCACCGTGGCTATTACCTCACTTAATTCTTCCAGGCACCCTGTGAAACAACAATTATTATCCTCATCTTACACGGATGGAAACTGAGGCTTACAAGTGGTGAAGGAACTTGCCCAAAGTCCCACAGCCACTCTGGCAGAGAGACAATTCTAATTCGGGTCTGTGCAATACAAAATCTGTCCTAACTCTATCCTTGCCCCTCACGTTGACTTACCCCACCCAATGCACATCACATGCAAAGTGGGAGAGATCACTTAAGGGTCTGTTCGCTTATGACCTTTCTTTGTCTGCATCCTGTGATGTCTCCATGCCTGTTGCCACCCTGGACTGTGCTCCTCAGACCAGAAGCTTGACCCTCACCCACAAACTGGTCAGAAACACAAATTCTCCTTGGCCTCCTAGGCGACTGAATCAGGAACTCTAGTGCTGGGCCTGACCATCAGAGCTTGCACAAGCCCTCAGGGTATTTTGACAACATTCAGTTTGTGATCCCTTGCTATAGAACATCTGAATATTTCAACAATGATTTGAAGTTAAAGAAAGAATAGATACAGTAATTTAGGTATTTGTCTAAAAACAGAAAACAGAGAGAATGTATTTAATTTAGGGGAGGTCAAACTCCACTCTTACTTAGCTAGTGGAAAAAGTCTCTTGGAATTTTTGCAATTTCTTCCAAATTCCCCTTGACCTCACACCTTGTGGCCTTGAGAGGGAAAGGTCAGCCACCCACCAAGATGAGCAGAAAAGGAAGTGCTCCCTCTGGGCAAAGAATGGAAGCCACAGAAGAGGAGCCAACGCCCCAGCCTCCCGTTGGCTTTCAGCACCACCGCCCTAATGCCCCTCCTCGGGGAAGGACACTGGCTGGTGGCTGTATCAGCAAAGCTCCCGGGACTTTCAGACAGTATTCTAAAATTCTCAAACCACTTTTTAGTGGCACATTTTTTCTGGTGATAAAAGTAATCCATGTTAATAACTCTAAAACTTTAGAAAAATAAGAAAACCATAAAGTAAGTTAAAATCGCCCATTCTCCTGTCCCAGCCCATGTTCATGGATGGAACTTAATACTGTTAAGATGGCAAAATCCTGCAAATGGGTCTGAAGGTCCCGTGCAATCCCTGTAAAAGTACCATTTGGCTTCTTTGCAGAAACCGACAAACTAATTCTAAAATTCATGTGTAAATTTAAGGAACCCAGAATATCCAAAACAATCTTTAAAAGAGCCAAGTTGGATGACTAGTACTTTCTAATTCAAAACTTACCATGAAGTCGTCGAGACAGTACAGTGCTGACAAAGGTCAGAAGTAAAGAGAACGGAACAGAACTGGGAGTCCAGCACGAGGCCCTCACAGTCACGGTCAACCAGTTTTTGACAAGGGCCTCAAGGTAATCAAGTGGAGAAAAAAGAATGATCATTTCAACAAATAGTGATGGGACGACTAGATGTATACAGGCAAAAGAAGAAGCTGGACACATCCCTCAGACCATATCCAAACTTAACTCATCTGATGAAAGACACAAGAGTGAGAGCTGAAACTATAAAGCTTTTTAGAAGAAAATATAGACATGAATCCTTATGCCCCTGAGTTAGGCAATGGTTTCTTGGATATGATAGCAAAAGCTAAAGTAACAAAAGAAAAAAATTGATAAATGGGATATTGTTAAGATTTAAAACTTTTGCTTTTCAAAAATGACACCATCCAGAAAGTGCAAAGACAACCCTAAGAACGGAGAACATTTTTTGTAAGTCATTTCTCTGTTAAGGGACTGGTATCTAGAATACAGGATGGGGGGAAAGAAGGTTTACAGGTGTTCTTATGGAAAATAATGCAACAATTAATAAATAATAATACAAGGATAAATTTTGTGGTTTGTGTACTCGCAGCTTTAACTTTTGCCCCACCCTGCATAGAACTCTTAGAACTTAACGATAAAAAGACAACCCTATTTTTAAATGAACAAAGACAAACATTTACAAACATTTCTTTGAAGAAGTTCTAAAGATGGCCAACAGGCACATAAAAAGATGCATGACGTGACAGACAATCGGGGAAGTGCAGGTGGAGAGCACAAGGACGGGCCGTTTCACACCCGCTGTGATCGCTGCGCACATCAGACAAGCGTCGGTGAGAACGTGGAGAAACTGGAGCCCTCGCACCTGCCCGTGGCGATGTGAAACAGTGTGACAGCTTTAGAAAAGCCTCAATAACCTATATAAGGTCAGTTTGGGCGTGTGCTACTCACACTTGGTCACATGTGTCTACCTGGAGGCACATTTGGATTTTTCCTGATGACATTTATTCAACTCTTTCACATCCTTCTTAGCTTTCCTGTTGGATCAAAGATAAACTAAACGGAGATAACTAAAATCTCCTTTTATTCTTTCTGACCACTGTTGCATGAAGCCAGATGAAAACTACTGTCATTGTAACTTGTAACCCTTTTCATTACAAATTTATCTCTTTGGCTATCTAAGACTTAAGTGCAGTCTTGTCCAACATTAGTATTGTGAACCTAGGTTTCTTTGTTAGCGTTCACCTTCTTATGCTTTTGTCCATCCTTTTGGTTGCTGTGGAGAAGGAAAAATATACGAACATACAATGAGGTTATTTTTACATAAATGGGATCATGAATGGGAAAACATTGTGGGAGGGCGGATAATGGAAGGGATCCTGGGATAGAGCTCATTTTCTCATCTTCCATGAGAGAAAGTCAATAGACAATACCTACACCTGAAAAAAGTCACAAAAAAGCCATGTAGGCGTGTTACTGAGAATGTGGCTGCACATATTTTTTTAAAGATAGTTAAGAGTTGAGTGGTTGCTTCAGAGAATCAGGAATGAGGTAGAATGGGATGCGGAGAAGGTACCGTATCTGTAGCCAAGTTGTTTAAGATACTACATTCTTCCTGCCTTTCCCTGCCCTCTGGATTAACTGTTAAGATTATTGATAATATTTACAGATGCTACTTATTAAGAGCCTACTATGTGCAAGGCTAAATATTATATGTACCTAAAGTGTGGGTAAAGCTAAGACCTGGGACAGGGCTGTGTGTAGCATTAGGTCCTAGAGTCAAAACAGAAGTGAACATCTTAAAAGATCCAGATAAAGTATTTGATAACATTCAACATCCATTTGTACTTTTAAACAAAATCTTAGAAAACTAGAAATAGAAGGGAACTTTTTTTAAAGCTCCTTTAATATTTTTGAGAACCTTATTATGGTGGGTACTATTATTACTGCCATATCAGATAAGGAATATTCAGCTCACAGGGCTAGTACATGGCAATGCTCTGCCCGGCTCCATGACTTGAGGTCTTTCTATCCCCAGGTTCGCCTTAAATCAAAGGGAGCCAGGTACCCAAAGTAGTCCTTAGAATGAAAACTCAGTTATACTCTTTGTACATTCTCTCATGTCCACAGGAGGGCATTGGGGCTTATTTAAATTCAAGTCTAATGTTCAAAAATTGAAGTAATCGTGTGGTATCAAACTGTATAAATACTAGTAATATTGGAAACCCATAGTGTGTTCTCTACAGGGTTCATAGGCAACTTCAGTCAGAATTGACCAGCTTTTTATCTTTCAATAATAAAATCCCATTGCCAATAGAGTCTTCAAATACCTCCTGTACCAACCATCCAGGGACACTCAGAGGACCAACTGCATAACCAGCTGAGTGGCACTTATCCCACGTAGTGGTGTTTTATGGATGCTAATTCACTGATTTCCAACAAGGAAGGAGTAATGAGGAGGAGTATTCTTCTAGGGAGCATATACTAGACTTTGGGTATAAGGGCATACTGGGTGTAAAATTTGAAAAAAAAATCACTATTAAATTTTATATTTGGAAATTGCTTATTTTTCTATAATACAAATATTAAACAAAGGCACGCAGTTTTTATCAGGTTTATCAAAAGAAGGCAGAAGTTTTAAAAATTGAGTAGTTCCCTCATTTACACCCACTGGTGACTGCACAAAATTTTTTGTATTACAGATCACTAAGATCTCCTACATTTCTTTCTTTCTTTCCATGTTTACTGTCACTTCCATGGTTCAAGTTCTTATTTGTCCAGTTTCTGTTCATGGAGTTTTGTGAAGGTGGGGGTAGAGCCAAGCCCAGGGAAGGGGTTGTAGTCCTGAGTTCTAGAGCTAAGTCAGAACAGAAGTGGGCATCTTAAGAAATGCAGAAAAAACATTTGATA